>VACF01002680.1:0-103195 GCA_006891605.1 Pleurozium schreberi | reverse complement strand
TAGACATTTCTGAGCTCACGCCACAATTTCGAAAAAAGTTAGTTCAAAACTGCGATTTACTCTTGCCAATTTAAATGTTTCAGTCCTCGGTATCTTACGTACCAAAAACTGCGTCTCTTCTTGCACTCTGAAAATTCGTCCCAGAGTACACTGAGGTGTCTGTTGCAACCGTAGTGTCCTCCACCTTCAACTGAGCAACCGCACAAAACCTAGCTCGGAGTGTAATGGCCAAGGTAGGCACGCGCTGGTGATATTCCTGCAAAGCGCGCAGTGCGAGACAAGAGACACTTCTTCGCACAAATGGCATTAAGTTACAATGCCGAATTTCTTCAATTCCCGGGAAGCAATGCGTCAGTGCCCGACATGAAGACAAACTCCGCCTCGCACAGCCACGGAAGCTTTTGATTGCTTGAGGGAATCTTCGTGTTACTAGTTGGGCAAGGCATTTGATCGCCAACAGATAACACTTCCTGGAGCCCTAAACCCTAAACCCTCCGCCATCGATGAATGTGATTCATTTGGATGAATTTGGGTGAAATGCATTGAACGATTCGAAAACGGATTCATGGCTACGTTTCACAAAAAAATTGCCATTTCTAGTGCCAAAATTTATTTTCTTGCACATACATTTGTAAAATCTTGCACTAGATTTATATGACAATGTGAGAAAAAAAGCTTAGGCACTTTGCCCATGTAGATTGTAAGATTCTAACGTTGACAATAAAAAGAAAATCATTTTTGTACCTTGTCTTATTAAATTTTGAGACTTTGAATCCCATCAACTAAATTTGTCTTGCTGACTGTAGAGATGATTTCATGAGATTGAGTTGAAAATGTAGGCAAAAATTTCAAAAGAAATTTAACAATTTTAAATATCTCAAAATTGTTAGGGAGAAGTAGATACAAGATAGAAGGGGAAATAAAATGGTTAATATCAAAACACACCAATCCTAACAACTAGATTGTTGAAGTAAGTTATCTTCCGTAGATGTTTTTGCTTAGAAAAATTGTGAAAATTGAGTCTGCAAGTGTTTTTATGAGACAATGCCTCCATTGCTAAGAAAAAATACAACTCTTTGTAACTTTCACATCACAAATCCATAAAGACATAGACTACTCATGTAGACATAGTCTAAATATCAATTAAACATTGTTTGATGTGATCATATGTTAAAAAAATTGTTTTGAATTCTACTTCAAAATTCATTGTGCTAAAACAAAAATGAAAAATCACAAGAATTATATTATCCWTTGTGATTTTGTACTCACTCGTGAGGTTCAACATTCCCTACCAAACAATTAATTAAAGTTGGCAATTGCTATTCACCAAATACCTAAAGAATGGACATATTGATTTTTCTTCCACACAAATTTTTAAAAATATATAATAATATTCCAAATGTTTTGGCATCTTTTTTTACAAACATTTTTTACAAACATTTTTTGCAAACTCCGTATTCAGGTTGAAAAAGCAGCCACTTTAAAGTAAAAAAAAAAATAGTTCTATTTTAGAATTGGCTTTTCTTTTACAAATGGCTTTTTTTTCAGACTCTAAACAAAGCATTATCTTCCTTATGGGGTTTCCTCTCTTTCTGTCTCGCAGCTGAAATTTCCACTGCGAGATTTCTTATAGTGTCGTTGCTGTGCCATCCTACCTGTGTTTGATTGCAAGTTTTCTCGTATTCTTGCAAACTTACCCATTCACCAGTTTYGTTSAAGCCTTGCGCCTTACAATTGAGTTGTCCATTCTTCGATCAAATGTCTCGTTAGTCTTTGCAATTTGTCCCATGGTCGGCACTRRGAGTGGCATTCTGTCACGCTAATTGGCCTTTACAATTGATTGTGTTTGGGCAATTTCTGGCGACAGGGTCTCTAGGTTTTGTGGATTACGGGTGGTAGTGGACAGTTCTTGTACATTTTGCAATGCGCGCAGCTTTTTTGTTGTCACCAAGATGGTTGATGGTAGTGCAGCTGTCGTTCAAGCTGAGTGCAACCGCCGCATTCATGTTCTAAACCGCGACTTGTCCTCCACTACCACAGCCCTGGGCTCCATGTCCTTTGATCACCTACTCTGGGCGCTCTCGCTCCTCCGACACTTCCATCATCAAGAGGAGAGGTGGATATATTCTCACATTGCCATTGCATTCCTTTTGTTCCTTATTCTTTGCTTTTGCTCCTCCAGAAGCCATGGCTTTCCTTCTAGTTTTCAAATATTGATGGAGTGATCTGCTTTTGGTTTGTAGATTGGGGGGAGACGAGGTCGGGATTAATCATGGACCCGGGTGTGAGGTTGCGGTTGGGCACATGGCCAAAAGGAAAGCAAAATTTGAGCCTTCTGTCGCGGAAAGTTGGTGTATTCTGTTTCTTTTCGTGGAATTTGCCTCACCATTTGTCATATTTCAATTATGAATGATGATATACCTAGATGCTGATCACTTTCCTTCTGCGATTTAGGGGTTGGATTTAGGGTTTAGGGAAATATGTATGTAGGCTTAAAATATAATATATTAGAAAGCATTTTAACCAACATTTTGCAGTGTGAATCTTGGGGAGATGATTATAAAGCTGTGGCGAGGTCCGTTTGGATATAAGAGCAAAAATTTGTTTGAGATCAAAATTTGATCATTATATACGTGCAATTCAACAGGGGGGGTCGACCATTATTGAAGGGGGAGTGGACAACCACATTTCACAAATGGATAAAATCACAATAGATAATATAATTCTTGTGATTTTTCATTTTTGTTTTAGCACAATGAATTTTGAAGTAGAATTCAAAACAATTTTTTTAACATATGATCACATCAAACAATGTGGTTCTAATCAAGTACATTCTAAACTCTGCCCTCGCGATCTTCAGGTAACTGTATTTAAGCAATCAGCAGCAAAGCTCGCAGCTTTGAACCAGCGACTATTTGGTATTAAAGTTGGAAATTTCAGGTGCACTTTCCGGTTCATTGCATGCACATTGAGTAGTTAATCTTACTGCCGGTGACAGCACACAAAATTGTACTCTATCTTGGAACATGAATGACTTGCGCAAGATTTCATCCCTCCAGCTTGCCTAAATTTATGATAGTGAGTGCTTTCTTTTGTTGCAGCTATGTGGATAAAGCTTTGGTTCTGGGAATGTTGTGCGGGAATCGATTCACTATTACGTTGCGGTTAGATAAATTTCTCGCACATGTCTTTTGCTTTCTGATATTGTGAATTAAAACGTTGCAATACCTGAGTTTAGGAACGGTGTCAACAAAATCGCCATTGATGTCATGTACGACARCCTCTTGGATCATTAGAATACRTGTAGTTGTGCTCCTGCTTTATGTAAAATCGTGTTTTGCCTTCACGGCTTCACGAGTTTGTCTTGGTGCTTCCCGACAGGGGAGTAGTGGCAGAGAGTGACCAGACTATTGAGAATTCCGTGAAAGGTCTTGGGGAGAGTGGCTTTATCAACTACTTCGGACTTCAAGTAGGGTACCTTGGCTCTTGTTTGTATTGGTGTTTATGCACTAGCAAAATTTCCGGTCCTGACTGTGGGATGAATTGTAAAATCACACTATTAGATTTTCAACCCAAGTATTATGCAATCGGTATGAATGTCTTATACTCATTTATGGTTCTCATTTGCAGCGATTTGGAAGTGGCTCTATAGCTACACACAGTGTGGGAGCTGCCTTACTTAGAGGAGAGTGGAAGGCAGCAGCCGGTCTTATATTGAGTCCTCGAGAAGGAGATATCCTGCCGCRTAGGTGCTTGCGTGATGTTTTTGTGCTATGTTGATTATCGAATGATTGAAGCCCTAATCGCTACGGAGAGGTTTTTGAGTGAGATTCTTTATTTGTACTGTTTTTCTGGCTTGGTTGTCCGTCATTGAGCATGTTTTGGCTATATTGGCTTTGATATTTGGTTGCGTCCTTTGAGAGTACACATACAAGCCAAAAACTTTCTAGCCAATGATATGGCGTATGAATTGTTATCACTATCTGGTGTGGCAATCATTCTTTCTTCCTTTTTTGAGTTTCCTTGACGTACGATCACATCAAGAAGAAGTCAAGGAAGCTCGAGAGTATTTCAAGAAAACAGAAAATGTTGTCGGGGCCTTGTCACGGTTTCCCCGTTACTTGACTGCAGAGCGTGCCCTTGTAAGTGCTTCTTGGATACACGCCCATTGTGGYAGTTACTTTATATTCGTAGATTGTACCTCTTCTATGTTCCATTTGTTACTGTTTCGTTGTATGCAAGGTCCAGAAGGATTCACTCCTAGATTACAAAATTTGATGTCGTCGGGTTGCATGGGTTTTGACAGCTAACTTGTCTAAAGCGAGACTCGAAGAACTATTTGCAAGCTATCAACACCATTCCCAGAGCTTTACGACTGATGTATGTATCATTCCTCTCGTTTCCTTTCGACAATCATGCCTTCTTACCCCTTTATTTATTACTTTGTGTATTCACTCTCAGAGTWAGCAMWATTAAAGTTGTGTTGCGCTCGTTGGCCTGTGCCAAATGCTCCTCACAACTTCCAATGTGGTGCAACTCAATAACAACTAGCTCATGTATAAGTTTCACTGTACCAATGCTGCTCATTTATAATTTGTTCAATGAGTTTAATCTTCAGTCAGGTATAAAGTGTTAGTACTCTTATTTAATTTTAAAATAGATGTTCAACTCATTACAAAGCCTAATACGGATCGTGTTTTTCCTTAATTTTCGTGAAGGATTTGTTTCTCACAATGTTTTTTTATTAATCTACATGTTACTAGGGCTGACTTGGTTAATGAAATGCTAACCAGGTATGTGCACAGCTACCAAAGCTTTCTCTGGAATCATGCAGCGAGTTTCCGTGCAAAGTCCCACGGTGTGTTTTACCTGCATGCTTTCGTTTATACATTCCCCTTATTTCAAATATTTTKTTTAATCTGAAATGAAAGCTTGCTGAAGCGTTCCAAATAGATTTTTTGGGCAAGGATGCACATTCTTGATTAYTTTGTGAAAGTCGAGGTTTTTGAATGTTTTCAGTTCTCGTTTCAGTCGTGATTTACCTTAGTCTCATGCCATGATTAATCCACAACAGTCCTCATTTATGTACATATTTTTTGGCGTACAGGGGTGGATAAGGTTATTGTTGGCGATCTTGTTTATGACAAGGACGCACAGGATACTGCTGAAGAGCTAGAACCCAAGGCCAAGCTCGTTGATTTCTCTGAAGGAGCGGTGACTGAGGTGGTACTGGATGATGTGGTAGATGCTGATGTTCCGGCTGAAGCTCGCAACAAAATCAAGGTACTTGAGTCAATTTTGTCGCTCTCGTCTTATTCTTATGGATTAATAAATTTGCGGCTGTTCTACAAGAGATTTAACTGGTGTCTTTTTCTTCGCAGTGCGTGACTGCCGAAGATGTTGAATCTGGAAAGTACAGTATTTGGGATGTGCTTCTCCCTTTACCAGGGTACGTGTTTTTCTGAATTGAACATTAGGGCGTCCTCAATATTCCGGTATACTTGCCCAGTCAAATATAACTCTTTACTTTTCACTGCCTTGTAATTAGAACTTGAAAATTCTATCATTGGAAGCCCATTCAAAAGTACTTTGAATGTATACAAGAAATCTCAAATTTAGGCATTGGACAATGAAAATAAACCGCTTCAAAAGCACAAAAGCACACTAATAGGCAAAATTTAGAGGTGTTGACCACTGCAATGCTAAACACACTTACCAATGCAAAATTTGACCAATTGCACTCCAAACTGCCGTATTGTTGGCCAAATTTTGCATCAGTAAGTGTGTTTTTCTAAAACCTCTACAAATTTTGCCTATTACTGTGCTTTTGAAGCGGTTTATTTTCATTTTCCAATGCCTAAAATTGAGAATTCTTGTATTCATTCAAAGTACTTTTGAATGCGCTTCCAATAATAGAATTTTCAAGTTCTAATTACAAGGCAGTGAAAAGTAAAGAGTTATATTTGACGGGGCAAGTATACCGGACTATAGAGGACGCCCTTAGTACTATGTATGCTACTTAGTATTCTCGTGAGAATCATGTAGCTACTGGTTTTGATATTCTCTTTGGTATATCGGATTGACCAATATTCGAGTGATGTTTGCTCCTAGCTGAGATTGTGATGATCATTCAGGTGTTCATTATCGCGTCAAGGTACATGACTTACTTCATCCACTGATGCTTTTCGAGATGGATCCATTTTACGATGTGGTAATTCATTATAATATGCTTCATCATCAATTGATTTGTCTTCATAATTTGAATTAAGTACATTGTTATCTTGAGTTTCATTTTCATTAGGCCATTTATTCAATGCTATTGATTCATGTCTACCTTCTTGGGCTATTGAAGATTGTAAAGATGTAGGCTCATGAAATGATGAAAGTATAGTGGACACATCATCAYTTTTATCAACTTTTTCTGAGTTTTTTGTGTCACCCTCAAGGTGTGTTGATACTTCATTTACATTGTTCTTTTGACTTGTTGACTCCTTGTTTTGAATTGCATTTTCATTTTTATGGGGTTTTTCTTCTTGTGTATTATGTGATGAACCTTGAAACAATGAGAGAAAACTTTGAACAAATGAGGGTGATTTAGAAAATTTTGCATTTTTATTTTGATGTATTGTTTCCTTGGTACTATCAATTTCAACTTCATGTGAATTTTCTGACAYTTTTTCATTTGTACTTTGAATTTYTGATGATGCATTTGTTGACTTTTCAATACTCTCTTCTTTTACTTCATTYTGACTTGTGTTTGYAAGTAATTGTTCATCSGGTGAATTTTGAAATGATGACAAAATTTTATCCAAAAGTGATGGCKCTTCATTTAATTCTTGTGATTGYCCTTGAACCTTGTTATCATCTATTATTATTTGTTCAGWAGATGAAAATTCTYTATCAATTAATGCACTAGGTTGCAAAGATTCTTGAACTTGAGAATTGTGTGAAGGTTTTACTTYGGTAATTGATTGATTCATGTTTTGTAATTCTTGTTGTTCATTACTTAYGGAGTTTTCACCCCAAATTATGTGTTCATGGTGTGGATGTTGTTTTCYAGAGTGGTGTAATATTGAATGAATGGGATGGTTTGTTGAAGAATGATTATTGTTAGCTTCATTTTCAATGTTTGATTCATTGTATGTATTATTTTCACTATTGAAGCTTTCAACATTAGGTACAATTAAAGTTGTTGGTGTTTGTCCTTGTTCTAAGGATGAGTTTGGATCCCAATGTGTATGACTAATTCTAGAGTCAATATTATGAGATTGATTTTCTGTTATATCATTTGGTGCATCTTCGTTGTGTGTATATACATGGTCATTTGAATTTGTATTAATTTCTTCATCTTTTTGGTCTAAGTATAACGATTCATTTTGTGATTCAAAGGTATTGTCCYGGAGTGCTAATTGTGATGGAGATGACCACCTTGAACTACGAMCAAAATTATCACTCTTATTGGAATTATTCACTATGTAACTTCTTTTTTTGGAGGCATCATTTGAAATTTCATAATCAAATTCTTCTTCATCATCATATCTATSAGCACCAATTTTTGATTGACTATAAGAGTGTTTAGGAGTTTTGTAGTAAACCTTTCCTTTTTTTTCATCTTGAGTGGTATGATGGA
The DNA here is from genome assembly GCA_006891605.1 of Pleurozium schreberi. Lineage (NCBI taxonomy): Eukaryota > Viridiplantae > Streptophyta > Bryopsida > Hypnales > Hylocomiaceae > Pleurozium > Pleurozium schreberi. The sequence goes on along the minus strand of VACF01002680.1, from coordinate 95,565 downwards.
AATACACTTTAGAAGGAGTTCGATCCCTAGTTTGATCATCCATGTTGCTTGYTTTGTTTTGTTGAACAATAGATTCATGTTTTATTGGAGAATCRTTATACGACAAAYGTTCTTGTATTTCGTTCATATTATTAGGTACATTATCAAATTTTGGCATTTGATCAAATATTTCTAACTTTATTGACAATTGATCATTATTCTTAGTTTGTGAAGACTCTGCAATTATATGAGATGGATATCGATCATTATAGAAAATCTCATTATCTGATATCGGGTGGTTCAGACTCCAATTTGTTTTGTTTACATTGATATTTTGTTTATAAGAATTAGGACTTGACATAGATATCTTTTCTTCGAAATCAGTCTCTACTATGATTTTCTTTTCAATGACAAWTTTTTTAGGTGCAATATACAAATACATAGTTGCTTGATCATTTTCTAATTGCAATTCTTTATCTTTTTTAGGATAGTTTTTTAATAATCCTTCTACATAGCGACAAGGTACAACGTAAGAAAATTCATGTGATGTATGTTGTYGAGATGTTTGTGAAGGTATGTTRTATTGTTCATCATTTGATTCTTCTAATGGTTCAATTGAATAACTTTCACCACCTTCTAAACCACTACTATCATATATATGTTGGCCATTTGAAATAGATTCATGAAAATTATATGGTTGTTGAATTTGCATGTTTAAATCATCATYGTGTTGATGATCSAGAAGTGGTCTTAAGATTGGATGTGGATTATCATCGTTTGTATCATATGTCCAATATTGTGTATTTTTAATTGCACTAGTGTTTTTCCAATTCTTATCATCTCTAGATTGTTCTTCATGATGTTCATTAAYACTATCAACTTGAAATCTTGGATGTATAGAATTTCTATTATATCTAAGTGGTTCAAGAGGAGAGTKTTCCATTCGAAAGTGTTCTTCAGGATTTGATCTCAATTCACGTATTTCAGCARCCATTCGTTGAATATCACGTGTTTTTCTAGCAAGTTCTTCCTTCATGCATGGATACCAATTTAAAATACTATTGATACTAGAATGGTTAAAAAAATTTTAAAGTATCATATAATCAAACAATGTGTAATGCAAACTAAAAAATATTGCATTCTTCTTCATGCATCAATGACTTTATGCAATACATTAATTACTTTTYTTTTGAAATTATAAATAATAATGGAAATGATTGGAATGGTTTATTTTAAAAAATGATGTAACTATTAACTAATAGCWTTAAAACTCAAAGACATATATTTCAAATAAAATTCATATCAACAACTCAWAATTATTTTTAAATGTTGTAGAACAAGCTATTACATTTGCAAACTGCATACTTGTTGTTTGGCGTTTGTATCCACCAATAGACCCAACATTTGATATGCTACTTCTCCACAGCTAGATATCTTGTGAAGCAAAAATTTCATTGCATGCCTTTCACCCAATGTTTTATCATAATATGAACATTGTAGCTGCCAAGTTAAAAAAAAACAAGCTACTTGAAAATTTGCAAACACACTTTATGTTTTTTATTAAAAACATATTTGCAAATGGAATTGAAGAATGATTGATTACTTGATAAAAAATATTGGTGATCAAAAAGTTCAAAAACAAAATTATTAAAATATTTTTAATGAATTGGTAAAAATGACAATATAGAAAGAGCTTCATTACCTTAAAGTCCCTTTACAAGTTATTATAGATAGAAATGATTTTGTAAGTATATATTAATGAAAACAAAGAAATGAAAGAGGTAACAAATAAATTCTTAAAAGAAAAAGAAACATACATGGAATTTAACATTCCTTATTATACATATGATTTCAATCAATCATTGTAGAAACTTGAATACATCTTAAATCAAGTATTTATAATATTTTAGGGCTAAACTTAAACCTTTGAAAAAACTTCGAAACCAAAGTTTTGAATATAATTATACAATATATTTTGATAGAATGAATGATGTTTTGATGATAAAGATCATTTTTCACTTTAGAAGTAAATCTTATATTTTAAACTAACTTATACACAATTAAGCAATAAAACTTTTCATACTACTCGATAAATCCAATGCTTGCAAAGTTGCAATCAATAAAGTGAGTTTGTAAAAAAACTTACATGGAAAGTTCACACCTTTTAGAAGGTGAAAAGACAAGCATAAAGTTAAATCTTGGATGATTAAAAAATAAAGTGTTGACTTTTATATACAATGAATGCAATATGATTAAATGCTTGTATTTTATATATTGATTGATTTCAAGAAAAAATGGATGAATATTTGCAATTTAATAGTTGAGATGACAAACTATTGGAAGTATCATATGTGTTTTCAAAAAATCAATCCTTTTGAACCACAAAATATCAAAATTGTGCTACAATGCAAAAGTTTGTATTTTTACTTTTTTTTTCACAATATTAAGCAAAATAATGAATATACATGTAATATGTTATTTATTTCCTAGTTTGTGAAAAAAATAAAATGATATGATTGATGATTTTGATTTTATGAGACAATATGCTTACAATCTTGTAATAAAACATACAATTTAGTAGTTAAAGTTATGATAATAATCAACAAAAATAAGGTACAATCACTTATTTCAATCTCTTGCATTTGTTTCTTGAAAGTACTCGGTTAAATACAATTTTTGCATTTGCTTAGACCCTCTTAAAGAAGAAATTAGTATAAAAGTATGTAAATATCAAAAAGCTACTTATGTGGCTTCATTTTTATAATTTATTATTATTATTAAACACACCTAATTATGCTAGAGAGTCAAAACATTACCACTCACAAATTCTTCTATTGTATGAGAAAATTTATTAAGAAATGTTTTATGTTTCACAATTCCAAAGCTTTTGATAAAATCCTTTTCTTCAACAACGACAATTGAGATTGAACTAGCAACTTGAAATTGAACTTAGAATTGAGAGTGAACTTGCAAATATTTATTTAGAATAAAAGATGTTGAAATGAATTATATCTTAATGTGCAAGCTACTCCTTTTGTAGCCTAGCAAGCCCTAGATGCCAAGCTTCTCGGTTTTTGAATCAATATGGAAATCCACATTCACGTACCTACATATATGGTTGGGAAAGTAATGAAATAGTATAGAATGCAAGATCTCAAGTTGCAACWTGAATTGGTGTTAATTCTAAAGAAATAATATTTACATTGGGTGCAAGTGAATCCAGCAATATGGCCATTAAAAGAATCATGCATTTTTACAAAAAAAAAAAATAAACTTAAGATTACTAGTCAAATAGAGCACATATGTGTTTTAGATTTATGTTGCAATTTACAACAAGAATGGTATGAAGTGACTTAGCCTTCCAGTGAAAAAAGATGGATTAATTGATATAGACCGATTGAAAGAAGCTAGCCATTTGTCCCAACATTGGAATTGTTTCTATCATGATAATAAAGAATGATATTGGAGTAATCCAATATTTTTGTGAAATTTATAAACAAAAAAATAAAATAAAAAATTGCATATTGATGTAACTCAAGCTTTTGGAAAATACCTCTCAATGTCTCTAAGTGGCCATAAAATCTATGGTCGTAAAGGAACTAGAGCCCTATATATGCATTGTAGGCCACAAGTTAAAATAGAGCCTCAAGCCCTCATTGAATGGAGGAGGTTAAAAGAAAGGGACCCATAGTAGAACTTTACCTATTTAACCCCTTTAGGATGTTGGCCAGCAAAATACAACGTGGATAAGTTACAAGTTCTCTATACAATCTAGATTTGGGGCATGAAAAATTGGTTTTCTAGGGCCAAAAAATTAAATAGGATTGAGATATGTAAATAGCTTGCTCTTTAATTCTTTTAAGATATTTACACCTCAGTGAAGTGTAGAGAAAATATCACTGTATTCATTGAGAATACGTAGAATATGGTCTTTGCCATATTCTATGTATAGTTTTTATCCCTTTATTCTTTTATTTTATTTTTCAATCTCATAATTTGCTCCACAACTTTGCCAAGGTATTTATAATTTCATGTTTTGCCCAATACTTAACAAAACCATCACAAAAATGTGAAATACTGAAAACCGAGGCCCAGGCATGGTAGCCACATCCTACAAGGGTTAAAAATGTTGTTGGCATGGAAGCTACGGTCATGTACTATCGTTAACTCCTAAATGCCCGATCAACCATAATATGGTTGCTATCCAAGTTTGGGCAACATTTTGGGGCAAAATTTTTTTTGTCCTTCAAAAATTTGTATTTTGTATATAAACTAGATTGCATTGTCTTTTAGTTTTATATTAAAAACTAAAATCACTACGATCAAATCATAAGAACAAAAACAAACGTTTAGAATTTGCCTTTGTTGGAAAATTTCATTAGAAAGAAAATGAGGCCTCAAGAAGACCTCCACATCTGACCAACATTCAACAACAGACTACAATAAAAAAATATTTTTTGAAAAATTATAAAATTATAAAATTTAATAATGAAAAATTGCATTCCACCCAGCCAACGGTTGACAAAGTGGATTGCAAATTTTTTAATTATTATATTTAAATTTTAAATTTTGTTTAAACTTTTCAAATTAGAAAAAAAAAAAAAAAAAAAAAAAAAAAAAAAAAAAAAAAAAAAAAAAAAAAAAAAAAAAAACCTTGGTTCTTTAGGGGTTAAGGAAGAAATGACATATGATGCGAAGTCCGTAGACAAAGTAACCAAATGTCTTCAAGAAGGTCTTTCTTCCCAATTAAAAGACAATATTGTATTAAATAGTAGTATAAAGCACCAATATGTTGGCAAATAAACATATCTTTTACATATGCTAAGGGTGAAAGCCTACTTATAGGTTTAAGAAAAGTAGTCTTTTTTTGAAGGAGCACATGTACAAGTGCAAGTTTAGATCCATCCTATGTTTCATGAGCTCTTGGAGTGAACAAAGACGTAGCACATACCTCAATCAAGTTTGATAATGAGTGGTTTAGTACAACAAAAGAAATTGATAGAGCAATGGACTGTAAATCAAGTTACTAAATATTGCAAATTGAGTCTTTTGGGAGATGGTTCAAGAAGGTCTTAATTTAAAGACCAATAGAAGAACCAATATGAGTAAAAACATTTCCAAACTTCCTTTTTTGACCAAGGTTTAATGAATTCTAAAATCCAAAATTCTCATTCTTACCAATAGGCCACATGTACAATAAATATTAGAATTCAAAATTATGAACTAATATTGCATTCTATATGTTCACATAAAAAAATGTCTACATTGTTCATCCGAGTTAATATAAAAATGATGCCAAAAGGATACCAAATAAAAATATGACTTTATAATAGTGAATTGGCAAATAATGGAAAAATGATTGATTGTATAAGCTCTCACAATAGTAATTTTATAACACCAAAAAATAGTTGTTTGAATTTTCAATGCTTTGTCTAAATAAAAAAATTGGCATATAGCAATCTTCATATAGAGTATAGTATTGCAACAAATAATCTAATTAAGTATTCATGAAAATTTCACTTGAATTTTCTTCTATCTAAATTCATTGTTTAAGATTAGCCACCTATTATAAAATAGTCTTTTGGTCAATTTGAGTTTAAAATCCATATATTATAAGTCAATATATTATAAATATATTATAAATCCATATATTATATTATATATATTATTATTGTTAAAATATAATAATAAAAGATGTAAATATTAAGTTAATTTTCAATGCATCCTAATTAAACACACGTAAGATTTGAATTTTTTTTCATGGGGTTCTATAAACATTAGTTTTAAAAACATCCAAATGTATTGATCATTTGATCGATCACAATGTTTTTAGGATTTTTTCATGCACTTGATTTTTGAAAAGACATTGAAATACAAAATTAAATACCTAATGCACCAAGAAAACATGAAAACTTCACAATATCCTCAAATTTGAATAATTTAAATTTGGAATATTTTCAATATGAGTACAATTTTCTGAAGAAATATTGACTTCCAAAGGCTCTTAAATGAACTCGATAGGCAAAAAATTACATTCCAAAAATCTCTTCTTCTTTGAAAATTCACAAAAACAAAGCTTGCATCTAAATTTAGTATTAAATTCTTCAATGCATCTTTTAATTTGTTGGTTGAAAATAAAATACTAATTGCATCATTTTGTTTGAAAAAAAATTTGAAAACTTAATAGAGAAACTTCTTTGGGGCCTTTAGGTCTACGAAGTTGAGATTGCTAGAAGTGTAAACATAATTGACCAAATTCATGGAAGCTTTTGGCCTTTTTCTACCTATGCTATGTTCAATGAAATTTCTTTGTTTTCTTCATGGAAGTGTAGAACTTGCTCTAGAAAGCATACAAATTAGACAAATCATCCAATCTTGATCATCTATTGTTATTCATTCACTATCTTCAGTCATCCAAATATTGACCAATCTTATCTTTCTTCAAGATATTTCAACCTTTAAAGGACAGCTGGTGGCCGTGGAAATCCTTTATTTTGATACCGTGGGAATCATTGCTTTTAATTTTCATCCGTTCTTTTTCTGAAAGTGACCACACATATGTCAATCATCATGGGAAGTCAAATTTAGTGTTTTTAATTGCTTCTATATTTTTAGGTAGCCCTAATTCTATGAAGATAGTAAAGATTTTCACATGAAAGTGTTTTGTACCACGCTATCCTTTTTGCAAATTTTGAATGGGTAGCATCAAATATTGGTTTGAACAATTTATCCAAAGCTAAACATGTGTCTGAAGAGTGTTTTTCCCCTTGGTCAAGCACTACATATTGCACCCCGCCTTCGCCCGCGGTGATAGGTCCGTCTTTTAAGGGTTAAATAATTTTAGCTTGTCTATGAAAGTGTCAATATTTGAACAATGTAAGGGCATCTAAGAATCTATTGTTCTAAGAAAGAAACGTTGATTTGTAAATCTACAATGAACAATACAAGAAAATAGGGGTATAAATGACTTGTCCACAATGACTGAAGCAACAACAATGATTGCAAAATGACTATTTTACAATCATTGTTGTTGGTGAAGTCATTGTGAACAAGTCATTTATACCTCTATTTTCTTATAGTGGAAGGATGTATGACAAAGGATTGTCTTCCTATAAAGATCCATTAAATAAAGTTTTTAGGTTTGGAGGTACCTTCATTCCTATGGGGCATAGGGTTAGTGAGGACTTTGGACTAGCTATCTCATTGTTTTATTGGTGTTGTGTTTCAATACAAGGTGAATAGAACTTGCTTTGGTTGTTAGATTGATGATATTGCTTTTGGGGGATTCATGTTATTGATTTTCTAACGTTTTTGATAGTGTGTGGAGTCTTAATCCCTGAGTGCCCCAACTCCTCAAATATGGCCCCTCCAAATTGAAAGATCTCATTGTTTGGCTATTATAATCTTTTCAATGGTATCGTCAAAGGACGTGTCATTTCCACTCTAGCTCTAGATTTGTCTCCACTACCAATTGGTACGGCCAATTTGTGTGAATCATTTTTTAGATGATGGTTTGGTGGGAATGAATTGAAAAGGTCTCGATTTCAGTAAACATGAGCTCTACGGTCAGGGGTTAAAACAATGACAATGACAAACATTCAAAGAACAATCAACTTAAAACCATGACAAGTCTTCATACTTGGTTTGAATGTCATGATTGTTTGATACTCATGCAATGTTGCATGTTCCTATCTATACTAGATTGATTAAAATACATGGCTTAGAAGTTAGAAATATCCAAAACTAGGGTTGAATTGCACATTCTTATTTATTATTATGTGAAATTGTATTATGGAACTAGCACCTCATATATCAAAAAAATTAAGTATAAATGTAAGATATTGGTCTTATAGTGTATATTGTGTATGTATATGAAAAGATCGGACATATAAGTTTTAGATGTAAACTAGCCCAACTATAAAAAACATTTGAAGAATTTATAAAAAATTATAGGGTATGAGAATTATGCTAGTAATAGTTTTTTTATGTAAAAATAGGGTCAACTTAAATACAACAATCAAGGTAAATAGCCCTACATCAAATAACTACTTAATTCAGGTGTATACCTTAAATTAGAAGGAGTGATCTCCCCGAGCCCAAAAGTGTCACAAAAGCGTCACAAATTGGTAATGTGTCTAGTTACTAGTATTAGGCTATTCAGAATTTCATATTGTCTTCTTGGCAAGTGAAGGGAGGTTCCAATGCACCAAAGAACACGCCATTTGGATACAATATGCAAAAGTTATGGAGGGTTACAATTTATTTCTAAAAGTTTTTCTTCCACATAGGTACATAATTGGTTTTGGAGATGCTCACAGTTTGAAGATGGCAATTTAAGGTCAGGTGCCATTTTTGGGGTGCCTACCTTACCCCATTCCAAACCAAATTGGAACAAGCACCACTAACATAATTTTGCCCACACTGGAGTGACTCCCTGGTGGTTTGGAATGGGGTAGTTTATCTTAGTTGTTGTTCAAAGGGTTGAGGATAATGAGCTTGATTTGACCACACTTGGATTTAGATGCARTAATACATGCTCATTAAAACAATTGTGGTCTTTTTTTCTAACTTCAACAAATTGAAGTCTTCTAAGGTAGAAACATCCATTAGTGCACCTGTTCTCATTCATTTATCCTAGACTCACCTTAGTAATTGTGTCCCTAGACTTTGGTTAATGTGTCCAAATGCTTAAATTTAATTACTTAACTTTGATTTGCTAATTACTAGATTTTTTTAGATTTCAGATTTAGGCCCACCTATGGAACAATTTCAGTGGTCTAGGTAGCTTGTACTTTGAAAAATCATATAAATTACATATGACATCCAAAAATCTAATTTTTTTTCACTATTCATGATTTTCACTTTCTAATATAGTATAAATATTATATGTCAAATTGCTTATATTGACGGTTTTAAATGCTTCGACCATATTGTGCAAAAGCAAGTAGAATCTCCATCATTGCTAATCCAATAAACTATTTATAGAAATTGTATTTTGGTTAGGGTTTAAGACTCTTACGGCATTCATATGGTGCTAAAAAAACTTTGAAACTCTCTTTGTACTGCAAAGTTGCAAAGGTGAGACCTATGATAAAACTCAATTGAAAATAAGACAACTCTATGTGATTAGATTGCTTGCCCTGTTGTCATTCCCAAAAAATTACAAGTCAAATTCAAATTCGAACCAAATCTTGAATAAGAAGTGAATAAGAGGCTAAGATTGTTATTTATTAACTAATGAAATGAAGATTATTGTCCTCAAATGCTTTGAAATCCATAAATGGATTTTGTAAGATTAACAATAACTTGTATTTAAAGACTAGTTTTTTTATTGTTGCACATTGTTAAATACCCATTACTCAAGCTAGATGGTAGATATGCAACTCAAAGTCCAAAAGGGTGGTATTTAACTAGAAAAAGGGTGGTATTTAACTAGAAAACACCCCAGGCAACCAATGATGCCATTGATTGCGAAAGACACTTTCCCAATTAAAAGTTTTTATTTCTTTTCTAGTTGTATGGCTTTAACCCTAGAATGACCTTGAGGACAAAATGTGTCCTTGACCAATTTTTTAAGTTAAACAAAACCTTACCAAATAACTATTTTTAGTAGTTTATATTTTTGAAAAATTCTTTTTGAAGTTTAGTTTTAGCTTCAAAAATCTCGCACTTTTGATTAAGCCATGTTTTTTATTTCGTCTTTTTGTCCATTTTATTTATCTTTGGACCGACACATGCAAATACTCGTCACTGCTTCTGGTGATGTATTTAATTCTGGCCCCATCTAAGTGTTGTGTTTTATGATATGATCAACCGAATTGGTCATTTTAAAATCTTGAAACTTTGTGTCCTGTAGGGTTTAACAGTTTAGGGTTGTGACTGCAGAGGTGGAGAAAGCAGGCGCAGAGCCAGATTCGGAGCATGGGCAGATGACGTGGTTGACGAACTTGTTGCAGCCAGCAATGAAGCTCTGCAGACGAGCATTGCCCGCAGGCATGCACGTCCGACTCTTCTCATCATTGATGCCGCCTTATGCCCGTTTGCTCTCTGTGAGTGTCTTGCTCTGGTTTTTGCTTGTTATTCTGAAGTCAAGTTGCGTGGGCGTTGGCCCYTGGTGCAATTAGTATAACACCAATGCTCACCWYTATATAACTCACTTGGATGAGGGRAGGTGYGTTCTCGACTTTTGAGACTGGAAAGGTCGAAGCAATGAATCTAAGATATCAGAAGAATCCGCCTTAGAGGACGTTTTGTGTCCTTTGGATGATTTGAGGGAGGCCAATCGTTTTTCCATCCAAATTTTCTTGGTGGAAGTTGCTTTAACTCGTTGTCAATGTATGGTGTTAGATTTTCTCTCCCAGTGATAGTTTTTGATTTTCCTATATAAGAAAATGGAAAACCTACAGATCAATGCTGTGTAGTATATTTTCAGAACTTTTGCTCCTTTCTTTTTATCCGAATTTTAGCCATAAAATCATCTTTTTTTGAAATTGAGACCAACTAATGAAATGAAGCATATCTGGTCTAGTTTCTACTGCAATGTGAAATTTTTAAAATTTCCTAAAATTGAATATCTTATTGCAATTTGAACTTTGGTCCTATTACCGTGGAGTGCTGATATTCTAATTTTAGAATGGCTTTTAAAAAAGAAGATCTTCGTGATGTTCTACCCTTTCATTTGCCCCTATGCCCTCAGTAGAGATTTGCAACATTTTCTTGACCCCGGGGGGAAGTAAGACCACAGGGAATTTGCCGTGTATTCCCTTGTCATTGCAAAGGGGATTCATATGTATTCCTCYATCTCATTTCCCTCCGTGTGAATGACTTTCTTGTGTGCTGCACTTGGAGATATACTGATTATTCGGTTTCCCTTTTTTTCCATGTTTCACTGACGATAAGGGGTCCTGCTCCTGACATAAATGTATCTTAAACACACCATGTATACGAGTGTTCTATATTAGAATGCAGAGTTATTTGATTGAATCATGTGAGTATATTTGCGAAAAACTTCATGAATGTTTAGTCTGAGAAGTGAAGCATTTAAAACATGTCTTGTTAAGATGTAGCTTTTATGATTTTCGCACCAGTTCTCTCCAGTTTTGAGCGGCCAATGTGACTTTTCCCTTGTCAAACGGTTTTGTTTTCAAGCTTAATGTTGGCTTTTTCAAACAAGTTAAGAACATGGAATGTGATGCATATCTATCAGAGAAAGATGCGGAACAGGCAAATACTGCCTCTCTGGTGGATATCGCGTCCAGTATTTTGAAGAGCACCTCTGGGATGCAGCTTCAGAAGTGGACCATCGCAGATCTCACGCTTGGTCTTTACTTTCTTTCTGTKCGCCATGCTTCTCAAATGGCGGGCGACACCTTTTGCGGTGACTTGGTTTCGTCGGATACATTTGTGAGTTTCTAATTTGTCTGCAACAAGTTCATCCTCTGTAGATTTTGAGACAGACATGCTTCTGGTTTGTTAAAGAAGTTGTGCAGAAGATGCCTCTATAGTGTCTGCAGAGAAAAACATAGGTTACTTGCTGGGCGTTTTGCCAAGGTGGGGTGCTGATTTAGTAGCTCTTTTTCCTATTCCGGTGGATACTGAATTGAATGTTTCGCATAAGAMGTGGAAACTATTGTCAATGTTAAGATTTGTTCATTTTAGGATTTAGTTCACCAGCATTCGTTTTTATTGCTGATGTCAGGTTGGAGATTTGATCTACTATGTTGAGCTGGCACGAGGTTCCTACCAAAAGGATGCGGCTGGACTGGCCCGTGTGAGCATGATCCAGGAGTCCAAGGTGGTGAAGTTTGAGGATACGTCCAATGTCATGCGCCCTGGATACTATATTGCTGTAGACTCTCGCCATAAACTGGTGATATTGTGCATCCGTGGAACCCACACAGTGCACGATATTGTCACGGACCTTGCTTCTAGYAGTGAATGCGCCTCTATGGTGGATGGCGAATGTGTGCATTATGGCAGTGTAGAGGCTGCTCGTTGGTTCATGGAACACGAAATGAGCACTTTGAAAAATTGCCTGGAGGAGCATAAGGTACAWTTCTCTATTTCAGCTATAATATTCTTTCCTAGGAGGATTTGAGGGCAACATTTTATGAATTTTCCAACAGCCACGGTTTGTACTTTGCGGTGTCTCAGACTTAACCCTTTACTTTTTCCATGCAATGGAATTTGCTATGGTCTTTTGGATTGGGTTGAAATGGAAACTCGGTTGGCATTGTCACCAGGAAAGTTGATATGTATGGGTCCGAAGTCTCCTGAAATAACAAAGTAGGCAAATTTGTTTAAATTTGTCAACGGTCGACACTTACTCGAGAATGTAAGTTAACTGCGGTGAGTCGGTCCCACCGACGTCCGTGCTGACGTGGCGAAAATACCACGTCGGATATGGCGGGAAACGATACTCCCGCCATTTCCAGCTCCAACACACACACCCTGCGCACTCGTCTCCGAGCAATCACTCGCACAATCCTTAACTGCGTGGTTTTGCGATTCGGGGGTTGGAATCGAGGACAGACGTTGCAAAATTTTCTCAAGCAAAGCCTCCTTCCTTGATCGCTCGCTCTCCTTGGTGGTGATTCACAGGACAATGGGCGGGCCGCACATGGACCTGTATGGCAACCCTCTGGGAGCCGTGCGCCTGCTCTTCGAAAAATCCTGCAAACAGGCCGCCTCCCCCAAGGACTTGACTCGCTCGGATTGGGGCGTCCAACAACTCTTCCACCACGCGCTCTTGGCCGACAACGGACACCTTCAGGTACGCCATCTCTCCACTTGAAATTGAAATTGAAATTGGAATCGAAATCAAGGAAGTTGTGCATCATTTCTTAAGGTAACTCGTTCTCTTGATGTCACTCTCCAACATGAGAATTTACATGTAGGTCGTCAAAGGCTCGATATGTTGCCTCATATGCCTCATAGCTAAATTCCTCATCATTTTCTTCTTGGTCCGAAAACCATAGAGAACGTTTTTCTGGTTGCCATACTTCGGGTATGTGAAACGCTACATTTGATCCGTGCTTCTTCATAAATAGGTTAGTACAAAATACTCTAAAAAATGGGCATTTCTCTGTGATTAGTCGGTCACATTGCGCCATTCTCAAGGTCTTGAACCCTCACTTATTGGGGAGATTTTGAAGAATGCAAGAAGTAGTTCATTTTGGGGCATGCTTTGAGTATTTTTCTGTGTGAAGAGGATTTGTTTAGAGGATAGTCAAATCAAGAATGTTGTGTTTTACCCTGTGACCGGTTGGAAGATGATCTCACGGATCGTCCCAGTTTCGGATTCCTGTTTTTCTTAGAGTTGAGTTTGGATGATTCTGATGGGGTTTGTCGTTTGTGCAGGTCCCGGAAATCAATTCGGGGCCGTTGGATGCTATTCCTGTGAACTCGCTGGTTCGATTCCGTGGCATGGTGCAAGACATGTTCGACATTGAATATTACATTGGGGCGTACAAGGCAAGCACTTGGCTAAACCCTAAACCTCAATCAAATGGTTGATGATTATTCCGTTCAGCGTTGGGAGTTGTCCTTGATGAATCACATAGCGTGTTTCGTAATTTGGAGAGTCTCAATTGTTAGCATAAAATTTTCCAGGATCAAGGAGTGTGGCACACAAGCAAGTACATGGATACTGCGGACGTGCCTCCGGGACCTGAAGCCGAACCTCAAATGTGGGACAGGCGTCTCCTTTACTGTGTGCCGGTATGTTTCGTTTCCTTTATGTGTCCGTTTTGCCATYGTTGTGAAACTCTCGATGAGCTACTTCMGAAGATTATTTTTGTYCGCACAGCGTCAGCATTGTGTTTCCTACATGGCTTGTTTTTGTTATGGACTATACGCAAGAGAAAACCCATCTTTCTTAGTTCTTCGTCATCTATTGCATTTGCTTGGAAGACCGTGCAGATGATGGCCCCWCAATCCTGGCTTCAGGGTTCTTGTCACGGAGGTTCATAAATCACAAACCTTAATCTCGAACCTTAAGAAATGGAGCAAGTGAAGTTTCTGATAAGGCTGAAATGGCTATGAGGCTATGTACAGTTGACTGCCCCGCATTTGGATTCATCAGAAATTCACTAAACTCGGTTTCCTTGGGATTTGTTTATGGTATTTATAATTCTCTATGGTCCTGTATGCCTTGACAGGTCCTCGTCGACTTTTATACCCTATAGAATGCCGGATATGCATGGCAGGTCCTTTAAAATACTCCTTTAGTTTAATTGTTGGAACCATGTGGGGGACGGTGGGCAGATCCCCGGAGAGAATTCTTGGGTGCAGGAGCCACATACTACGCTGTCGTCAGGAGCACCAAGCATGTCAACTGTAGCTCAGGGAGAGAAACGGCCTCGTGAATCCTCAAATGAGGGAGACTTTGATGAGGTGTGGCAAGAATTTAAACCTGATAATGTGTATCTTGTGAACAGAAACTCAAGTTTAAAGGCATTTTCTTTACGAGCGTTTCGTTTTTTTTGTCTACGTTGCAGGCAATGGAAGCAGATGTGGAGTATGCTGATGATGCGAGCGACAACAAGCGTCAGGTACATCGTCTGCATTTCTCATGTTCAACTGTTTAAAATGCTCCGTCTTTCCTGTCTAGTTCTTTGATGTTATTTCAGAATGATATATACTGATCTAAGGGACACTTCAGATTGTGCCGGTTGAAGCAACTAGCTTAAGAGAACATGCTTCAATTATGAACCAACATCCTTTGCAACTACGGGTGATATAACAAGCTTAAAATAATCCTTTGCATTTAAGTAAGCTTTTGATGCATTTGAGGTAACAAGGTCTAATCCAACTTCAAGACATAGCTTGAATCCTTGTTTTCTCGAGTATTTTTAGCAAGCCACATAGGAGCCATGAAAGCGTCAACTTGTCATGCTCATTCTTCTCAGTTTGACGAGTGTAAAGGTAACATCGAACGATGTAAGGTAAACTGAAGAACAACTGATGTTTGCACCAATCGAGGTGCAGGATTCCTCGTTTTCTCTTGCTTTGATCTGTGCGTTCTAAAGTGGCTCTAAGAAGGGGTTGCTGAACGTGTACTGCACATTTTGTCTGTTGCACTTTTTTATATTAACTAGCTAAGGGATTTCGAGGTCTAATGTTTATGCCATTGCTTTGGTCACGTAAACTGTTAACGCGGTGTGGTTTGGCGAGATGTCAGAGAGGAGACGAAGCGGTATCAACATCACAAGGTGTTCCTTCAGCAGCACCCGACCTTGACCTTAATTTGCCACTTGCTTCAGTGGGAGGGAAGAAACGTATGCCCTGCTTGGTTAAGGTAGGTTTACACATGCGGACTAGCTTGGTGGATGTTATGTCATTTTTCTAGAATGGTTTTCTCATGAGTTCAATGATTTGGCAGGTGTATGAATGTGCATTAGCAATGGTGGATGAGGTGTGCTCATACATAATACACACTTGAAATTTGGTAAATACTAGAATTTGGATAGAGGAGTAGTGCTTGTGTTTTAGCAATTAGAGGGGAAGTCATGTTGATGTGAAAGTAATATCTTTTGGCATGAAAATGGAGAGAGATTCATTTCCAAAGTTCATCTTAGTAGAGCACAAACAATTGAGAGTAGGATCACCCACATATTAATAAAAAAAAAATTAATTGAAAATTTACGGTGCCTCGTTTCTTCAATCAAACTAATATTTTAGGTTTCATTATAAAAAAAAGGGAGAGGGGATAATGGGCATTCATACCTTAGGTGATATTATTAGTTGTGTGATTTCTAAGTCCTAACTATATAAGAAGATCTAACCTCTTTTTGCCCATGCTCTTAGATAAACTATGTTTTATAAAAGCCTACAATTATTAACTTAGACAACTCTTGCACACTTAATTCAGCATCCCTATCCATAATTGATGTTCATAAATTCTTGCCTAAAATCTATATATCAAGTCTAAGGTTGATTTTAGGTGATGGAAATTTTAAAATTTATAGATTTTATAATTATAAAGTGTCCAAATGATAATTTTGAAGGTGTATTGGAATCTTCTTTCTATTGTCAACAAGATTCAAAGTCAATTTAATAATAGTAACTTTGTTCAAGTGCTTATTAGGATATTTCTAGGCACTAGTAGAATGTTGATTATTGATTAAGACTTGAAATAAGAGATTTTGCAACAATCGAGGGATTTTGCGCTTTGAGAGAAGTGGTGATTCCTCTTAGTCCTTTGATATCACAAAAAAAGTAGGACCCATCATTCTTGACACAAATGCTACGTTGACAATTAACTTKGTAAATCTTTGGRAGCTTTCATCATCTAGTTTGGCACTAGTTACTAATACTTGTAGTTGTGTGTGAACATATTAGGGATGTATAATCCAAATTGCATCAACTATTTTTGGAATGATTATTTTACACTATGCTCTTTGGGTTTGTTCCATTGATCCAAAAATGGCATCATTTATTTCAAAATGGAATTTGTTCTCTTGAGGATATGATCTCACCTAGCCTTATGRAAGAGCATGAGTTCAAAGAGGATATTGCTTAGCTTCAACTTTGAGGTCTCTTTTTTACTCTGCACCAACTTCTAAGTATGTGTTGACTACCAAATTTGCATAATTACTTATTTGGTCACACATATGTGCATGAAATATAGAGAGGTTGTTAATTGTAGTTTGACAAAGAGAGAATTCCCCATGCTCTTAAATTGGCAATTCACATCAAGTTCTCTTTGCTAATGATCCAATCAAGCCACAATACAAGAGATCGGTTGTAATTTCTCTCTATTGATGCTTTGATATTTTTAGAAGATTAGCCCTAAGCAGCTCATGARCTCATCATTTGAGTTGGTATTTGATGCATCTCCATCAATGAAAGAATTTTTTTGTGAGGATGATGCAAATTAGATGTTGTTGAGCTTGGTTCAAAATCTTGAACCAGAGGTGAGTTTATATCTATGACCTAATGCCAGTTTCAATAAATGGAATGCCAACCACATGCTCATGTATAWACAAGCATGACATCCAATGCGATGAGGCATAATTAATCCCTAAGGCCTAAGGTTAAGCCTTTACTTCTTCAAAAAACACTCAAAACCTAGGATGTCTAGACAGAAAGATSGAAGGTGAGGACAATATCTCCTAGACAATATGGGACGTCATGATTACAATAGCGAGTCAATAATCATCGTGTCACAATGATTGGTCGATATCTAGTGGTCGGTTGTAGTAGGTATTGACTATCCACTTGTGGCCRACCATCGCCMGCCCTTTGGTGTCCACCCCTTTTCATTCACCTTTCAAACTTCTCTTTGAATTGATTTGTGCCTTCAATTTGTCGCTTTTAGGTTGTTTCATGAATCTACTTTTGTACCATATTATCTTGTCTTTTCATCCCATGCTATTTGTCATATGTCTCTTGTTGTCTCCGTATGCCCCTTTGGCATTTCCGGGTCTACTTGTCGGCCAAATATCGTTGAATGTAAATTTTCATTTACTGAAAAATTACGATTCACATCCTATATGGTGCTAGACAAATGGGATTTGTCKCTTGATGACTTTGTTCACATATYCTAGCTCAAAAYACCATTTCTATTACAAAGTGAAAAACTTTATAAATTTATTTTGCATATCTAAYTATAAGAGCTTGYACTCAAACCACTCATTTTTAAAAGTTGTATGGAAGAAATATTWGAAACTTTGACCYCGTAGATTGCAAGATATTTGCATTTAAATTTGTTCTTTTTTTGCACTTTGTCTAACTAGATTATAAGGATTTGAATCTTCTTAATTTGAAATACGAGATTGCAATACATAGAAATTTTGAATTATATTTTTTTATGCTAAAGAGTTGAATGGGTGTCTAGGAATTTTTTTTAATTCTTTTAAACCTTAAATTTCATTTTTAAACACATAAGTATAAGTATCAAAGTATGTCAAGTATAAGTAGGTATGAGATAGAAGGAAAACTAAATCGTTTATAGTTCTAAGCCAGGATTGAAACACACTAATCCAAATGGTGAGATTGTTCTAGTAAGCAAACTAAACCATTTAAACTTCTTTTTTTGAAAAATTGTGAAAATTGAGTTAAAAAATGAATTCTAAAAGATGTTTTAGCAAGAAGATGCTTTGATTGCCCATATAACAACTTTTTGTAACTTTTCCATCACTAGTCAAAATAGAATGAATCAAAACTTTCCAAGTAGACAAAATATTTTCTATTGGAAACCAAGTTTTGAAGAAATTTGTTTGAGGTTTTGCAATTTCTTTTGTTGTCCAATAAACTCCATTTTGTACTTTGTGTGGCAAAATTCTTGCTTTGGGGCATTGATTAGAATGCAAATTATATACTCAAAAAGCTAGTTTGCTTTTCTATCTACAAAATTTGTTTCAAAAAACCATGCCAAAAATTAAAATCATAGGAACCTRCCCAAACACCCAAATTTTCATTTGTCTTCCAAGGACTTTGTTCAACTTTAGAGGTTGATGAATCGTTCTAAATCGAGGTCTCAACTATACTCACAAGAAAAGGGGTGGAATTATCCTTCGGGGTATAGTTAAATTCAACACGTAAATATATCCCCTTCCCTTTGACTTCTTGCTTTTAGAAAGTCAAAAGGGGGTATAGTTACATGTTGAAAACTATACCCTTAGAAGTAATGACCCCTCCTTCTTTTTTCCTATGGGTGAATGCAAGAAAGACCAATACCAGTTTGCGTCACAATTCGAATTGCAAAGTTTCCATCCACTATAACTTTTGAAGTATGATACCAATTAACTTGAGAATTTTATTGGAGATGTCTTTCTTGATAGAAATTTGATTCCTCATCTTTTAGAAATTTTTAAAAATCATTTTATATTTAAATTTCAATTTAGCTAATTTGTCACGTTTTGCAGTTTAGAGGTTTTCAGTACTGGGGAGTGCCCAAAATTAATGATCTAGAGCTGAAATTTTTGTGGTCTATTCCCACACTAGGTGGGCATGCATCCACCAAAGGGAATCTAAAAAAACAGTATTTTATGTCCTCTACATGCGTGCTAACAGGGCTATCTTGCACGCACATTTCTGAACATTCAAGATGGTTTTAAGATCATTATTTTGGTGAAATCTCTTTATCATAAAGTTCTCCCAAATTTCCAATTTTTAGTTTTTTTAAAAATTACATTTCCTATTTTCTACAAATTAAAACATCAAAACACCTATTTTCATGAAATTTTGCAATTTTCTAGTTCTCCTACTTAGAGAATTTTCCTACGCTTTTCCTTCATAGGGTACCTTCTTCTTACAGGTTTATACATCAAATATATTTTTCACATTTTTTTAAATAATGAAACCATATAGTTACAATGATTTTGAATGAATATCCAACCACAAGGAGGAAATCTAAGTGACTTTGGAGGGAATTTGAATCTCACAAAAAGCTCCATTTACCCATAGATTCATGTAAAATCAAAGCAGATGATTAACAAAATAAGTTCATGTTTCCTAGGTGCTCCCAAATTGAGACAAAGTCCTGTTTATTTGATTTTGTGCATTATATACAAGCTATAACTTGGAATACAAATGAGTCCAGAGAGGGAAATTTAGGCCCTAAAGGATTAATTTATCATTTGGTTGATGCAACAAAGGAGGAAAGATTGACAAATGGCAAAAGAAAAAAAACTCTACTGCACATGTTTTTGTAAACGATGAACATCATCAATTTGAAGAGACATCAAAAAGAGCTTATTTAAGAGTATCTGCAATGCTTTCTCGGCAAACAATCTATTTATTGATAAATGGAAGGGCATTCCACGAGGCTTGCATAGTGCTAGTTTTTAGAACAAATTGATACGATGCAAAGGCAACAATGCAAATGTCAAATTGACTATTTTGCAATATCAGAAGAAAGAAAAATCAAGATTCTACATTAAAAAAGTTTTTTCATGCAAATAAAGGTAGGTTGCATTGATTGGCACACATTACAACACGAGAATAGGTATGAGAATAATGACTTTTTTTGCAATGAGTCAACTTAGAAGCCCTTCACATTTTGCAAATTTGTCAATCTTGACTCTCGAGTGTTCACATACAAAGGCCATGGACGTGCGAGACCACATAATAGTTGCATTGGAGTAAATTTTTTATTTGAAAACATTGTACTCTTACTATGGTGTTGATATTGTGTTTCTTCCCGTGAGCATTGCAAATGCTCAAAGGGCCGCTTTACACCTAGAGGCTAAGCCAATTCTCCTTGCAATAAAGCCAATTGCACAAAATCTTAGTCCATTTTGAGTTGAAGGCTGGCACACCTACTCATTAGAATAAGATTAAAGGAGATCACCCGTTTTTTATCAACCTCCCATTTTTGCAGCTTAACCCCTAAATGCCTAAGCCTTTTCAAGTGTCTTTTGTCTAAGAAAAAAAAGCATTGGCTTGTAGTTATCTCCAATGAAGCAAATTGTTTTTTTTCAAAATCTAACCGTATAGATGTTTAAAGAGCTTGCTTATTAGTAAGAATACCAATTTTTAGTGAAAAATTGCATTGGAGTTGTAAGATTATAACAAGAGAACTGTACATTTTCTATTTCTAGTATGCTTTCTTTTCCCACAATGTTTTCAGAAATTTGCATGTATAAGATTTTTGGGATTGGAGGTCACATGAACAACTACAAAAAGTGTTAGCACACTAAAGTGCACTTCTAAAAAACTTAATTTCACATGAAAAGCTATCAAATTCATTACAAAATCCATCTTGCAATTGTTGAAATGCAATTTTTTTCAATAATGACATTGTCAACACAAAGTGTTTGATGGATGACTTTTTGTGTTCTTTTTGACACAAAATTCACCTCTTCGTCCAAAATTTGAATCATATTAGAGTGAGTATTTCCATCAAGGTAGCACATCTATAGGGTTAAACCCTAATAAAATAATTCCCCCCAAAATTGAATACTCAATTTCAATTTTCTTCACTCTGATTGCTCTATTTTTTCAATAACCCTAAAGTCCCGAGGCCATTTTTCTGTCAAAAAACACTCAAAATTTCCATTTCTGCTACGTTCATCCAAGAAAGAAAAAAAAATAGTTTTCTTCAAAATCTAATTGTAAGATCTTATACTTCACTTGTTTGAGATCATGTGGTAAAAATCTCATGAAGTTTGACCTTTCGGATTGAAAGATATGAGCACTCAAAGTTGGAAAAAAGAAGTTTTTAATACACTGGCTTGCAATTTCAAATGATTTTGACTGCCCTTTATGGAAATTTTTTGCACTAAAGACTTTGAATTTAAAAAAATTTGTATTGAAGAATTGAGTTGAGAATCTAGGATAATTTTTTTTTTTTTAAAACTTGACTTTCATCATTTAAAATATTGTTACGTAGATGTAGATTCAAGATTGAACAAAACACAAAATCTTTAATAGCTCTAGGATGGGATCAAAATAAATAATCCCAACGGTAAGATTGTTCCAGCAAACAAACTAAATCTTGTCAAACAATGCATTTTGAAAATTTGTGAAAAATGCATTGAGAAATTAAATCTATTAGTTGTTTTTTCAAAAAAATGCTCAAATTGCCCAAAAAATAAGATTGTCCATAACTTTCACATAAAAAATCCAAATGTAATGAATCAAATCTCTCCATGTGTACAAAATTAAAATCTACAAGAAATTAATTTTTAAAATTTTTTTTCGTGTGAGATGGTTTTTGCGCACCGCACTTAAAAAAGGACTTTTTGTGCCATAACTTTTGCTCTCAATCATTAATTGAAATAAAAATTATATTCCCATAAACCTAATGCGTTTTCCTATCTTCCCAAAAAATCAATTAAAATTATAATAAATATTGAGATTGTAGGGACCTGCCCAAAACCAATTTTGTCCTCCGAGGGGATAATGGGACTTCAAGGATTAAATTTGAATGAAAATTTTTCATTATTTAATTTTTAGAAATAAAATCATATGGATTCTACATTTACCAAAATTTTAAATTTTTTGATGAAAAATTTAAATTATGAAGAATTTATGAAGAATAAGTGAAGAAAATCCATATCAAGGACAAGAGATTGCTCAAAGAATCTAAAATTTATTCCATTGCTATATATTATAGTTTGGAACATCATCGTGTAGTCAAAATACAATTTCATCTCATTTTGTGGTTTCAAAATCATTAGATTTTCATCTAGTTATACAGAGAGATTAACAATACTTGTATGAGGTGATGTCCGCAGTCATACACTAGAAACACATTCAAAGAACTTTCAAAAAAAATAGTGGATGAAAAATCTCAATCCTTCATTCAGAAGTTGGATCGGAAATCATCCAAGAATCACTTTCTAGCTCCAAATGCATTTAGGGGTTCATCTTGGAAGGACATGGACGACAAAGAAGACTTGATGGACTTAACAAATGATTTTCAGTGTTTAGGTCAAAATGAAGAATGTACATATTCATCCTACCAATGCATAATGGTATTGTAACCATGTTGATAGGTTGTTTTGGGGTTATCTATTATGACAAGCCTAAACTCATGTTGTCAAACCTCAAAATTCTATACTCTATATAATTTTTGATATAATTGTACATACTTATAGTCTAAAACATTATAGTGTAAACCAAAATTTCCTATCATTTTATACTTACAAATATTTTTATTGACATTCTACTTTACAAAATTCATTTTAAGAATATTTTCAAAGTTTTTTTATTTAAGTCAAAACTAGAACCAAACTTGGGAAGCTTCATTTTGACACCTTTGCTCAAAAGAAATAAGAATAAGAAAGCTTCTTATTGTTGTTTATGGGGTGGAACTATTCTCATCAATTTTGATGTTAATGAGCCCCTACATAATTGCAATGATAACCCAAAAAAGTCGCATAAACTTGTGAAATAATGAAAGAATCTTTTGCCATTTATAGAATMTAGATAGTGGTGTTCTTTACTGGCATGCATAGAATCATGAATTTTCATCGTAATTCCAATGTGTTCAAGTCCAATTCTCCATTGAATTGTGATAATGCAAACTCTTATAAAGTTTTTATAAAAATAAGGTAACAAYACCTTATTTGAGACCCTTTTCTATAGTTTTCCCTACAAGCTTTTGCCTCAAATGTTCTCCCACTATTCACAAGAGCCTAGGGTTGAGTTTGGGTACATCTATTTTCAGCACTTTGAAAATTCATATTTAGTTCATGCAAATGATGCAATGTCCAAAAAAAGCATTCTATTAGAATCTAGAATCCACTTTTGACTACCAACACAATGCTCCACCAAAATTTTCACTAGTGGAAACATGGTCCATATAGACTTAGAAATGACTCACAAGAAGACCCCTTGGAAGACCCACATGACAAATTTGACTACCAATGGGTCTTCTTGTAGTTTCTTCTCCAATCTATACAACCAATTTTGTACTAATGTTTTTCAACATAATAGCATGAACCATTTCTTATTTGGACACATTTAGATGTAGTTGCCTTACATTAGGATGCAACATGGAAAAATTGGATTGGAAACTAGAATTTGCAACTCACAATTGAGCTTATTTTGGRTCAACCTACAATCCAACATTACTATTCTTGGARTATTACATTYRACAATGCAAACTTGTCAAGTGTCATGCAAATCTGCCACTAGAAGTCTATTTTAACGGACTATAAAGACATTGTAAACCTAAAAGGTCTCATGGATGACTTCACTGTTAACCACCCTCAATACTTGATGAAGGGGGCCGCCTCAAAAGTGGCCTCACATAGTCTAGAAGTCCAATTCAAAGTGCTATAACTTTTGCATTTGATGTCCAAATTCAAATTTGTTGGAAAATTTGTGCTCTCTTTTCAAGTTTGTATGGTAAAATTTTTAAATCAATCCAAGACATATTGATTGTTTGGAAGCCAATCAAATTGACAGGTTCAATTTGAGTTCATAAAATTGCATTTGATGGATGCAACTTTGGCAGCTTGTATTTCCTTTATCCAATGTTTGTTTTCAATAAAAAAAAATTGTCGGTTTACATTCCCCTTGAATTTTAGTTATTGTAGTAAAATTTTCATGTCAATCCAATTTGGTTTGAGTGTTTGGGAGCAATTTGAAGGTCAAAATCCAAACATCTTTGGATTACAGTGAACTTTGGCGGTTTATTTCTTCTTCATACAATGTCAATTTTCAATAAAAAAAATTGGAAAAGTTGCGCATACTAGTATAGTTTGTGAGGCTAAATTTTCATATCAATCCACGAGATTATGATTGATTGAAAAGCATTTTAGTAGAAGCGGAGGTTCAGCCATGGATGTTTTTTGTTTTTTGTTTTTTGACATTTCAAAACAATTTTGTTGACACAATGAGTCAATTGAATGATATTTTCTTTTACCTTGTGTTTGTTTGCTGGTTTTGAATCACTTTATGGTTGAAAGTTTTTTCATTTGATTAGGTTTAGAAATCAAATTTCACCTCCAAATGAGTTTCTAGGAAAATCTCATCATCTCTTTCCAACACCTAAACATTATAATTTTGCAATCTATTTGGCCCAAATGATTCCAAATTTGATCACATCATCTACAACATACACCACAAGATTGTACAATAGAGATTTTCATATCTTAATGATATTTAGACTTATAACACTTGAAAAGCTAAGATGCTTTTAAACACAAACAGGCCCTAGGAGTTCAGGCCTTAACTATTGAGAAAACAAAGAATGCACATGTTGGTCCAATAATTAAAGTATTGTAGCGCCTATGTACCTTGGTCATGGAGGGCATGTCGTTCTAGTGTTAAAATTTTGAAAACAATGACGAAAGTGACACCGGACAAATTCTTACCACCAGAGTGGAGCTGATGGAAGATCCTAATAAGATCTCAGGGGGGCAAGGAGACAGCAGAGTACGTGGCATATTCCCATTGGCTGTAGAGAACAGTAAAATGGGACCGAATGATGATGGCCGCTCAGGACAGTGATCATTCTAGTACAGTACGAGGAGTTGTAAACATGCCTACTAGTAAGTTACTACCAAACTACTTAAAAATATAAACTACTAAAAATAGTAATTTGGTAAGGTTTTGTTTAACTTAAAAAATTGGTCAAGGACACATTCTGTCCTCAGGGTCATTTAGGGGTTATCCTAAACGGCACACAATTGAATGAAATGTCCCTTCACATCAATCCATCTCTAGTGGTTTAGAGACTATAGGCTTGAAGGCAAGCTTGAAGACAAGGAAGTGATTTTCTTGAGAAAAATTGTACTCATCAATACTAGAAGTTAGAAGAAAAAGTTTTTTCTTGATCTTGCTTGAATGATTGGGCCTACAAACTTTAACTCCTAGAATGGGATTTTTGCACTACACATGATTGTTTTTTTGGACATTTGCAACTTGTATCATGTAAGTTTTACACTTGCCAAATTTCAAAAGTAAAGGGAGAGTTTTGCACATGCTGCTTGATAAAAAAGGGGGGGGGGAGGGGGGGGGGGGGTAATTAGGACAACATAACTATTCATATAGGCACGCAACCAAGATGATGCATTTTTGCCAAAGGATTGCTTAGAGCATGCCCTGCTGCCCT
This sequence comes from Pleurozium schreberi, assembly GCA_006891605.1. Classification (NCBI taxonomy): domain Eukaryota; kingdom Viridiplantae; phylum Streptophyta; class Bryopsida; order Hypnales; family Hylocomiaceae; genus Pleurozium; species Pleurozium schreberi. Next base: position 70,073 of record VACF01002680.1, on the reverse strand, counting down.
CATTACCAAGTCCCTTGCAACATTCTCAATGATCATGCACCTTGTTTGCAACACATAAATTATCAAATGATGAAACTAGATGAAAAGTCCATAATAAAGAAATTTTGTTAGCTGGATGATACTAAAAGTTGAGAGTTCCATTATGTGCTTCAACCACAAAGAGCCCTCTATCACCATTGAGTGCAAGGAAACTAATTAAATTAACTACACTGAATAGGGGTATTAAGGGGACCAAACAATTAAGGGGACTAAATGAGGGAAATTGTTGATGTTCGAAACATGATGTACAACCCCTGTACACTTTAGTCAATGTTATGTACAACACATATAGATATTTATATAGTGTGAAATGTCAATTAACTAGTATGGGTCCCCTTAATATCTCTATTCAGTGTACATAGAGGCTAATTCTTATGTTATTTGTTAGGTGAAAAAATTGGGGGTTTTGAACACTAGACTAATCAGGACTAGATATGGTCTACCCCTGAGCATTTATGAAAAATTAATGGGATGTAAAAACCCAGAGGCTATCCAATGATTTTTTTTGTATAAGTCTTGCCAGAATCTTTTTTATAAAACTCGTAGAAAAAGAATCACAATTATGCAACTAGCAAGGGAAGTGCTCCATAGCTTTGGGAGTCTTTGCTACTAGTGTTATTACACCATGTGAAACAAAACATCAAATTTAACCGGAGGAATAAAACCTCAATAATAGAAAGAAAGAGWATTGATAATCTAGACAAATGGCCCAGTTTGAAGGTTGTTTTAGGAACTAGCTCCCCCAACAAACAAACCTCTATTTGCCAAGAACCAAAGAAGAACCAAAGAGTGCACCTAGACTTCAACTTTTACCTGATTTTGGTATAGAATTCCTTTCCACTAGGTAAAAGGCAAAAAAGTTGGATGGGATTGTCAAAACACCTCCTAAACGAATTCAAGATGAAGTTACTAATTCTAGGCAATATACTAGTAGTTTTCTAAATGAAAATATGTGAATAATGAATGGATCAAAAAAATGAATTTTTATTTTATTATTATGTTTTCCTCAATGGTATCCATACCTTAAGATAGGTTGTTTGTTTCTTTTGTTTCTTTTGTTTCTTTTTTTTGTTACAGTGAGATCTCTTGCACCGTGCATCCCCGGTTGCCTTCTTGATACCATCAAAATGCTCTTGGCAAGGAGACGGGTGCATGGACTTGTTTCATAATATTCCATCTCACATTGAGAAAGTTTGAAGCTTTTACAAGTTCAAAATTAGAAAATTATTTTTTACTTTTATCTTGGTTGTAGCAACTGCATAAGGCACACTAGTATAACATTATTTGCCAATGCTTGAGGCTCCCTTTTGCTCCCCGAGAAAGTTGAAACTACTAACGTTGCAACTTCCCAACCAACCAATGATTCAATCTCTGCAAGACTAAACTAAATTCACTCCCAAGGATCCAGGGAGGAATTATCCCAATCTCCAAGGGGGTACAGTGATTGCTCGAGGCTGTTATGTAGCCTGGAATGTGAACAGACAGACACTTAGTAGTAGACACAACCCGGCTGTGCAAAGGACCGCAAGATATTTGTTGGTGGTGCTGTGATTTTGTGTACATTGGAATCCTGAACAGAACTCTCCAATTCCCGTACCATACATACTCCAAAAATAGTGGATTTTTATTTTTTTATTTTTTTTATTTTTTTTGGGAGGGGGAATTATCTTTGGATTTTTTCAGTTGTGGGAGGCAATAGATTGAATTTTATAATCAAGGGAGCTGAAAGAATTCAAATGTAAGTTAGAGTCGCCACTCCAGTGTACGTGGGATAGTGGGAAGAATTTGGCCGCTCCTGTTCACGCATGGTATAAAACTAAATTTAGTTTTATAACAATCATTCTAAGGGTATGTTCGCACTTGGTGTTAAGGAATGTTGTTTTTGAGGGTCTTAGGAATGAATTCAAACCTATTTTTGGACTAGATTGACATTGCAAACATCACGGACCCCTAAGTAAACGCTAAGTGTGAATGTGCTTGAACCCTTGAGGGACTRATTGGTGGCTAAGGAGTAAGGAAATCATCTATTTTGATACCGTTAGAATCATTGATATAAAATGAAATTTAGAAGCACTCATTAGAAGTCAAAGTATTGTAGAAAATCTCTCCTTTCCACCCCTCACTCCAAGGATGGATAGTTGCACTTCTGTCTTACATAGGGCTGGTGAATTCCTTGTCATTTATTGAACGCCAACTATGTTTGCCTCGACGTTTTGGGGCTAATGTGCTACATCTTGGAGCAATTGCAAAGAGCTTGTATTGGGCTGATTTGAGGATTAGTCTTGCCTAAGAAAATGTATTGGTGGATAACAAGTTGATACCATAGCAACGCCTATGGTTAACCCTTAAAGGACACCACACCCATTTTTTAGTCAACGAATGACAAAAAATTCTTTTATTTAGGACAAAAGTGTAGCTACCCATCTTTGGAATTTTGTGTAAAAAGGGGAGGTCTTCTACATTAGTTTGACTTCCAATGAGTGCTTTTGATTTTTTTTAAACCAATGATTCACATGGTAGCAAAAGAATGATTTTTATGATCACTAGTCTGATGTTTAAGGGTTAAGGGCCAATTTGAGGGATTAGCCGTCTTGCCTAAAATGAAATGTATTGGTGGATCGATAACAAGTTGATGCCACAACAATGCCCATAACATGGCTAAGCAATTAAAACCATTCCTCCTTGGAGATTGGGATCATCCCTCTCAAGATCTTTGGAAGTGAACTTTGTTTAATTTRTAGAGAGTCACTTGGTTAGCTCGGAAGTTGCAACATTGAGGGCTTTCGCTTACTAGGGGAATAAATAAAGACTCTCTTATATCGATTAATAATGTTATGCTTGTGAAAAATGGTGGATGAAATTTTGCCAACCACCAAGAGAAGTGAAAAGTCTAGGAGTTTTAATACTACTTTCATAAAATTGTTAGTTCAAAACAATCACTAGTGTTTTTGAATGGATAGTAGTGAAGAGACTATAGAAGATAAAAACAACTATTTTGGTCATTGTGTACCATGATTTACACATAGTTTTAGATATGATCAATTTTTTCAAGCATGCCTGAAATATTCATTTATACCATGATTAAAAGTTTGGGAGTTTCAAATGACAATCATAGGTTAATGATGGTATTTGGATGTATATAATCATATTTGTGTTTTTTGTATTTATATCAATGAATCCATTTATTTGTAACCATATGGGACAAGGTTGGCATTTTTTGTTGATAATTTATAGTTTTAATATTTTGACCCTTAAGTTTTTGAAATGTTGTGTTTGGTGTTTTTGAGGGAATAGCTAATCCATGCATATGGAATGTTTATATTGAACAATGTAGCTGAGATAGGTGTAACTTGTTTACTTGGTCTCTATTTGCTTCTAGTTGAGAGTTTGAGGCAACAATTGAATGCTATGCCTCTATTGTAACCATTTATTGAAGGGGACTTCATAACTTGCATAATAATATTAAACATCACCAATACATTTTTCATTTATTTATTTATTGTGGCAAAGTTTTAGGACATACAAGTCACCCTTTAAGACTTAGTTTATGAGGATCATTCAATACTAGAATTGCTTTAAATTGATGGAATCTTGTCTAAGAGCAATGCCATGGGGTCCTAAGGAAATCAATACGCTAAATGAGCTGGTTGAGCTGTAGAAGAGGCTCTCCCAAGGTACATACAACCAATGCCCATCATGACCTCCTAAGTCTCAATTACACACTCTAAGTTGAAAACACAAATATAACACCTATGAATGGACACAAAATATAACAACCCGACCAATCACAAAAAGTAAGAAAATCCAACCAAGGATAGAGTTGCTAGAATGGAGACATGCTCAAGAAAAGCTTGAGCTCTAATAGATGGCATGCTTGGGAATCAATTTGTTGACCCTCCAAAAATTTTCAAATGCCATGGCCATAGTGGAGTTCCTGTAGAATCCTACCCCCTCTTCGTCCCTCCCATGGTTCTACCCAAGCTTGAAAAGCCATAGTGGAGATGCTCCTACATTCTATTCCTATCTCAAAATAAATCCATCGTTTCTCATAGGGAACTCTAAACATACCATCTATAGATTTATTCTTAGATAGAGGAAGTATACAAGAAGCCCATAAGTGATTGATAAGTGAGAACATTTAGAGAGTATGATTGGGTTTAGGGTTAATTACAAGAAACACTTCTCCTATTTTTTGTCCCCTTGCCCTCAAACAAGTGGTTTTTTGCACTTAATTTTTTCATCATTTGTATGTTTGGCGTGAAACTGGGAATGAAGATACATGTGGTAGTTGCAGACGTTGAATAATTTTTCAAAATTTTCAAAATTGATTTATTATTTTTAACCTATCTCCAATTTGGGTGTCTACCTTGGCTATTTGAGGCGGGGGTATTGCTAATGTACAAAAATATCCTACTTTTAAATTAGTAATTGGCGTATTTGGAACTCATGAACTTCCATGTGCACAAATAGAAGTATTTGTAGGAATATTTTTTTGACTTCAATGGCTTTTACAGTCACTTTCTTGGAGGAAGGCAACCTAATTGCAAAGGCAACAAAATTTCACTATTTAGTGTAGGTTCGGCAACGGAAAAGGCAGTGCCGAGCTAGGGCGCAACCCAAGGTGAGATATACATACAGTATGGSCAACCGACCTTCCATCCGATCCGTCCTTCCGCCGTCTTTCCGTGACGAAGCGGAAGAACTCGATAAGACAAGCTAGCGCACACAAAGTCAAATCTATCCACACACACAATCTGTGCATGTGCGCACGGAACAAAAGGAATGGAGCAATTGATGAGCAACTGAGTGACGGCGTCGTCAGTGGAATCATCCGCTAGCTAGACGGGGGCATATTCAGAGTTCATTCATGCATTTTGTAACTACAGTTCAGTACAATACTGTATAGTACACTCTCTGCCTTTCAACATATATAAAGATCGGGTCTAAATACATTCGGGCGAGGCGGCCCATTTACACAAAAATTCCCAGGTTGTGGGGTGTACTGTTGCACCGATCGATGGATGGAGTAGTATTCCTCGACTAGCTCGCGAAGACGAAGGCATTTTTGGTTTTACAGGAGTTCGTACCTGTCACAGGAGATTTCAGTAAAGCTTTCGCCCTAATTCCTCACTCTCCTCTTGGCACAAAACATGGAGAGCATGTTCAAAGCACGCAAGCTCTGGTGCATGCATCCTCCATGCTCACTTCCTTGCCTGCTCGATCTACCTCATCCTCACTGCTCGAGAAATCGTGTTTCTTCCAGTTGTTGGAGCGGTATTTTCACTCGTTGGTTGAATTGGGAGCTAATCTAAGGGAAGAAGAATGGCGCATACCCTAGCTTCTAAATGGGATTGCAACAGTTCTTTGAAAAGCGCTACGTGCTGATCGAACTCTAAAGATAGAGACCGGATATGGCGCACAACAATGGAAGAGGAAAAAGAACAAAACCCATTAAACTTTCTTCAATGCAGGTTTCCGCCAGTTCGTTGCAAGTGTTCGTCTGGAGGATTTGGAGGATTCCTCCTCGTCCGTAATCCCTCTGAGGGAAGCTAGAGAGATCGAATCACACCATTTTCATTCCACTTAATTCGGCTGCAGCGCAACATGGAAGGCTATGGCTTGAGTTTCTGGCGATGGCGGAATGGGCAAAAGCCCAGCGGCGACGTACGCCGGCCCCCATTGAAGTTCCTTAGACCTCGCGGGGATCCACAAAGAGGACGGGCTTGGGCGGCGCTTGCCCCCAGTCGAAGTCTCGGAACGTCTCTCCCAAGGCTTTGCGTCGGAGCGACTTGATACACCACATGTCGTCGCTGGACGAGAGCCTCTTCCAGTGGGGGATGGCTTTCCACGCGGGATCCGTTGGCGCCACTTCCGTCATGATGGCCTTGCAGTCGTTGCTTCGGGCCAAGTTATGGGCATGCCAACACAAGGACTGCAGGAGCTCAGTGCCATGGGCGCCGTCTGCGTGCAACCCGAACATGAACTGCACGCCGAAGGGGTGGAAGAAGTTGGGCACGGACGGGACGTGACAGCCCGGCAGGCAGAAGTCCAGCCATCGGGAAACCGACGCAGCCGTGCGTTTCAGCCAGGATGCGTTTCTGTACTCGCACTGGAAAAGCTCATTGCTGCGCCAGACGCTGAGCATGGCCCAGGACGCGCCGCGCGCCCAGCCCGCGGCGTCCAGGAGCTTCTTCCCCGCGCGCTCCATCGCTACGAACTGGGCGAGCCGCGGTTCCAGCGTTGCGGCTTCGGAACGCAGAGTCGCGATCCATGTGCCTTCGCAAAGAGCGTTCCGGAGCACCGCGTCGATGTCTTTGGGGAAAAACTCCGCTGTGCCCATGGTGGCGCGGTACAGCTGCGTGGCGAAGTCGGGCGTGATTTGTGTGAGTTGGATGCGAGGGGAGAGGCGACGGTCGTGGACGTGCACGGGTTGCACGAAGATGGCGGGCGTTCGGAAATGGACGTAATGGAGACGCTCCGTGAAGAGCTTCAGGGAAGGAACATTGTCTTTCTCCGTCGCCATGTASACGTAGTCCGCCTTCTGGCTGCGGCACCAGTCCTCCATGCTCTCTGCCAACTTCAAGGCAATGCCCATACGCCTGAGACGTACGCAAAATCATGCAGCAATTTAGAAGTCTAACTGGATCACGTCGGACGCGCGCCTAACATTCCTTGCTGGATTGGAAACGAATGAAGAAGAAACTAACCCCGAAAGCTAGCTAGCAAATGAAGGCCGGGGTTAATTTCACCATACCTATGCCAGGGGCAGACGCGGAGGCCGAGGAGGTAGCCCACTCGTGCATAAAGGGGAATGCGGATCGAAGCTTTTTCCAAGCAGAAAATGGCGCTCTGACTGCTCACGACTTCCTTCACAGTCCCCCGGATCACGCCCACGAGTTCCCCCTGCACTTCCGCCACCTGCTCAAAATCGACAAATGTACGCGCAGTTAATAGACGCACGCTATCAATGCGCCGCAACAATTAATTCTTCCCTTGGCATTGTGACAATGGCAACCCATGAGTCCAAACACCTCCAGCTTGAATGAATTCAATTGCGAGCAGACGTGGTACTTGCTTGCTTACCAGCATGTGGAATGTGGGGAGATGGCGGACTCGGCAGAGTGGATCCCCCAGCAAGTCGAACGCGAGCGATTCCGACCCCGCGACGCCGGTTTCGCAGCGTTGATCCAGAGTCGCGAGTTCCTCCACATCCGCGTCACTATAATTCCGAATTGTCACTGGGGCGGAGCCCCGGCGCCCTTTCTCCCGGGAAACCATTACCAATCACCTCGCTCGAATTCGCGGCGACGACGACGGCGTGGCTTGCGAGGCGGGATCCCGTGAATCAGTAGACAATTTTCGAATTCTCACCGACGGATAGCGAGCCCGTCCAGCAGTTTGCCATCGATCGATCCCACCTCGACTTCCACATCCAAACACCCGATCGATCGATCAAAATTCGTCCACGACCAATGCCGCAGTAAAATTGGATCCTTTGGCCGGTTGGCTAGCTTGCTGCTACCACGACTAAAAGCTCGCCATTCCCAATTCCATCACCAACTCCAACAACCGATTGAATGGCCACTCACCACATCACACAAGATTCATACCCRCCCCACTCACCAAAAGCATGTCACACTCACTAAAAAAAACTCCATGATCTCCCAGTACGTAACCTCCCGCTCTTGCTCAATTCTCCGATTAACCCTAACCAATTCGAAAAAAAAGATGGATGCGAAAAAGACACTCCAAGCCTCGTACTGAACGTCCGCACTACAGAGCTGCAGTCTCTGTCTTCCAGGTACGGACGCCGTAGCTAGCTTACTCCTCCACTGCATCTCCACGACAAGGAACAATTGTCCAGAGAGAATACAAAATGTTCACAGCAGCTGTGTGACGATATTTATCTATCTATCTCGCAAGAGCAGCTAGCTAGCTTGTATATATCAGCAGCTATTGAAAATTGAAGCAGCGTACGTGAGACGGAATTCGATCTCGTGCATGAGRAAGAATGTCGAGAGAGAGAATGCTAATGGGAATTATTCGAGAATGCTGAAAGGAGCAAGCGAGCTAATTAACACTTGGGGAGGGGAGGGGATTGGACTTCTTTATAGAAGCTAAAAAGTGTGTGTGCATCTATCATCGGATATGTATATTTATATATTGGCGGAGAAAGGTACTTTTAGGGTGACTATACTATATTGGAAGGCTCACTCTAGACTTGAGGGAAGAAAAGCATAGTAAGAAAGATTATGAAGTAAAGCATGCCATCTGTGTGCGTATAGTTGGAGGAATGTTTGGCTTTTATAGTTAGTGGAGGAATATTGTGTGCGTATAGTTGGAGCAATGTTTGGCTTTCATAGTTAGTGGAAGAATTTGTGTGCATATAGTTGGAGGAATGTTTGGCTTTTATAGTTAGTGGAAGAATTAGCTAAGAGATGTTTTTTATGAGACATTGCAATTTTCTTCTCTTTTTTACATTTGGGATCACTTTGGAAATCCGAATATGTAGTCAGTGTGTCATAATATAGTAATACAAAAAGTGAGTGTTCTTCATGATTGTGAGCACTATTGTATTGAAGCCATGAAATGGAAATAGAAGAGGAATTTTTATTTTCTAGATTTTGACACATAGAATGGAAGTATTGTTTTCTATATCCTCTAAACTTTGCATAGTATGATAATGTTATTGACTAATGYATGAAGTTGCTAATGCCATTTTATGGTTGCCATCCAAATTCATTGATGTTTAGTAGGTTGGAAAAATATTATGACAAAATCTACTATAGTTCTTATCCTAAGTATATTAAAGAAACATTCAACTTCTAAAGGCATTTTTCAAATCAAATTTTTAAGTGATAAAATTTATTCTTTAGATCAAGCTTTTCCACTACATAATAAGTTCAATCAATGTTTTGCAAGGAATAAAAGTGCATGTAGGAGGATTGTACTTTTAAATCTTACCTATTGGATAAAAAATTGTGATGTTTTTGTCACTAAGTTTCAAAAAAGTAGGTTAAAAGTAATGAAATTTTCCAATTACACAAACTAAGTTTGAAGTAAAACCTAGGAGTACTAAGATAGGAGTACCTATTTCAGACAACCCCTTGTGACGGCTTTATAGGGCAATATATTGTGAACAACACTTGAATGCATTGTTCATTGAAAGAAAATTCTCTATTTGCACCTTCTTATCCACTCATCTCTCTTCCCACCTTGCTTAGGAAGAAGTGCCAAAGCTAACCATAATAGGTGAGTCTGTAAGACCACAGAGGGTCCGAATGAAAAATACAGATTTATATTGAATAAAGTATTCATTCTTGAGGGAAAAAAAATCGTTGTTTCTTGCATTCTTCATCATCCTCATGTTTTCACACATTGAGCTCAATTTCTCAACAAATTCCCCATATCTTATAGGCTACAATGCTTAAGTTCTCCGTTATACGTACCTCTTGATCTTAGTTACCTTAATTTTGACAGTACAAAGTACAGCTAATTTTCAATACCCCTGTGTGGCTAACATCTTATCCCTGTGTCCAAACTTCAAAAAATTCTGGAAGTTTGCAGCATGTGCAAGYTARGTTATGAATGAAGCCCAAGCTTTGGGTCCGCAGCCTTGGGAATTAATTTGGGRGTAAGTTRGAACWACTTATTTTTTACGGTTTTGCACGACRAATTTTGGAAGTACTGGACCTACTGGCCGGTGGTCGGGTCGGGTYCCGTCCTTGCCCGGGACAGGGGTCCCGGATTTGGGTGCGGGTTTCCTCTACAGAAGAGTGAGTGAGAAACATAAGCTTAATATTCATCATGCAGACGGTGTTCATTCATGTCCGGGTTGATTCAGCGATCATGCATTCCTTCCTTCCCATGCACTGATGGATTTCGCATGGCAACCCGGGGTCATGGAATTAAGGACTGTTGACAGATTGGTGGTAAGGTTGGCACCCCCCAAATTGCCCCTAATCTAAAACCGCCATCTTCAAATTATGTAAAAAGTGGATTGAAATTCTTTTGTAGTTTTAATTTGACACCCTCTTGGTTAAACATTATAATCTTTCAACTCATAAGTGATATTGTTATGTTTTCTTTTCCAATGCAATCTCTAACATATCTAGTTTAAATTTGTACGGTTACAATTCAAAAAAATTGATGTAATTTTTCAAAATGTTTTTTTTTTGTTCAACTTGGAGCAAATTTCTAGAAGCTGAAAACAGGCCTTACGCATTTAGGGGTAAACAGGAAATTTAAAAAAAAAGACTGAACTATGTTGATAGGGCAAGCCAATCAAATTGCCTCCTTCACGGCTTCACCTCCAAAATCAATTATGTACCTATGTGGAAGAAACACTTTTGGAACCAAACTTTGACCCTTCATAATGTTTGCATATTGTATCCAAATGTCGTATTCTTTGGTGCATTGGAACCTCCTTTCACTTGCCAAAAAGATAGTATGAAATTTTGAATAGCCTAATAATAGTAAAGAGTCCAAGAATAATTTGTGGCAGTTTTGGGTGTACCCACTTCATAGTAAACCGGCCTATGATAGGCAAAATGACTAGTTTGTCTTGTTGACAATATTGAAAAAATTTAAATTCTTTTTTATATAAAGACAAATGTGAGAAATGAAAAGAGTTGAGTTGAAATTTCATTTTTTTGACAAAAAATCAATTTGTTATGAATTTTTGAAGTGTGCTATCCAATTGGGACAAAAAAAAGTCTCAGTTTAGACTATCCCCAAAACACACCAAGAAATGTACCCAAAACAGTCATCTTACTACCTGAAGCAATCACAATATTCCCTAAAATGTACACAATATTTTCTAATATGGCCATAACATGAAGGAATAAAAAAGATATTTGTTGTGATGACTTCACACTAGAGAGGTAGAAGTTCCTACGGTTGTCACTAATAACTCTTTTACCATCATCCAAGGCATTGATTGTGGCTATCAACTCAAGCTAATTAGCTAGCACCATATTTATTGCAAAAATCCCATCATGGTTTGATATAAAATTGTAATGGGTCATTTTCTAGGTGTCTGCATTTATTTGAGCAATTTGCCTATCATAGGATGGTTTTATTTTATAGGATGGTATTCCTATAAGACCAAATGATTGTTGAATGTATGTAGGTGATTTTAGGTAGGTGTGTCTAAAGTCATTTTTTAATGGATGTTCTCTTCAATTTTTGACTCATGCTATGAACATGTCCCCCCTTAGTGTAAATACATTTTTTTTCCAATTGGGTGCCTAGATCAAAATTATGCTATTAACCTTGAACTTTTGAGGCAACTTGGACAACTTCAAGTAGCATGTCCAACACTCCTTCTATCATCAGTTTGAAATTTGGTAGGTATGTGATTACATGATAAAAGATGTAAACGTCCAAGAAAAAAACCATGTGTAGTTCAAAAATCTCACCTAAGGAGGATTTAAAGTCTATTGGTCATGTTGGGTAATCTAGGGAAAAAAAATTTGTTTTCTTCTTCCAGCTTGAAATGTTATGATCTTTCACTCAGTGTTGTCAAAGTTTTTGAAATTTTTTCAACACATTTTCACAGTAATCTAGTACAAATTTGTAGAATTGAATTTTGAAAAAAATAAAATCATTTCTTTGACAGTGCCCTAAAAAGTGTCAATTCTTCACAATTAGTGCCTCAAATGTGCCTTGTTTTTTTTGGTTAGCGGAGAAGCCAAGAAATCACACAAGCAAAAGATCCATCATAGTCATCTAAAGAATAACTTGTCAAAGTCTTGCATTAAACTTATATATTGACGTTTAAAGGTTTTTATACCTTAATGTAGCCCCAATCTCAATTTATTTGAAAAAAATCTAATATATGCAATTTAACATAGCTCGAGGCACCTTTCTCTAGAAAATAATATTGTTTGTAGTATTAACAATTAAAAATCATGAATTTAAAAAAAAAAGTAAATTTTTTGTATAAGACAAGTAACTTCTATGAATTTTCAAAGTAAAACTTTGTAGGCCACTAAAACCATTACATAGCTTTGTCCTAAAATTTAAATCTAGAAAAATCAATAGCAATACCAATTGCAGTGAAATATGGAAACTATTAAAAGATACTTTGGAGTTTGTATAATACTTTTAATAGAAGTTTGCTTGTTAGGAGTGGAAATATACAAAGGGACAATTTTGGATGTTTTCACCTTAGATTGAGTTAGTAGTGACCACAATCAATGCCTTAAATGAGAAATGATCATGGAGTATTTAGTGACTACAATTATAGGAACTTCCACTTTTTTTTAGTATTAATTCATGACAATTGAAGTTACTTTTCTAATTAAGCATTCATGTTGTAACCATGTTAGGAAACATTATGACCCCTTTTGGTGAATATGGTAAGAAGATGACCATGATTATAGATAAACTGTTTGTGAGTGGTTTTGGAATATGGTAGAACCACCCATTACCAACTAGGCCCCCATGGCCAATACATAGGTATTGGGAAATTCAATAGAGACTCCGATTGATTTCTAACCATTAGTTCTTGGTTTTTGACCATCTTCTAACCATCAATGACATGGCACATGTGCTTGGCTTTAAGAGCGAAAATAGTCTTTGAATGTGAAGTTATGGAAGACTCTATGTGTAGGGAATGGGTAGAGATCACCTTTAGACTCCAAAATTCATATTAACCTTAGTATACTCTACTTGTTCACTTGTGTCGGTTTCAATTCAAGGGAGAAAATACCAAAAATTTGCAATTCCCATTATTTCTATCTTTCTTCACGGTAGCAAATTCACATTGCTTCTTGCTGCTCTAAATCATGCTCCAAATCATGCACAGAATGCTTAAGTGATTGGTAATGGGTGGTTCTACAATAGTGTAGAGACTCATTGTGGAGCTGATTGGGTAGGACTCTTCAAAAATTTATAACAAATTCATAATTTGTCAAAAAAAAACTAAAATTTCAATTGCTCTCTGGGCCTATTTCTCACATTTCCCATTACGTGCACTTATTTATTTATTATCAAATTTCAACAATCAGCAATCCATTGTTTTTGCTGGGGTCTGAATTGCTCTGTACAGTACAGTACAGTACAGGCGGGGCTCTGCAGCAGCCTCGTGACATGGAGATGAGGTTCATCTGACTTGTGTTTGCTCTCCTTGGGCAACTGAAAGCAGTTGCTGACTGATTTCAGGTGTTTGTTCGGGCCAGTGTTGCGGAAAAACTGGCGGCTACTGAGTACATTAAAATTCGGGGAGGTTTATTCTGCGATTTTAGAGGGGAATTCCCTGGCAGAATTCGGTCGATGATTCAACAGGCCAATTCCGTTTGGCTAAATTGGCTTGTTCATACCTGGTTTGAGACTTGGTCTTCTAGACGGATATTACATGCAAAATTAGAATTAGATTACAATTTTGAATTGAATGTCTGAATTAGAGTGAATCATAAAGTTTGTCTTGTATTTGTGAACTGCTCTCAGACGAAGGTTTAACTAAGAATAGAAAAAAAAAACACTGAACCAAACTCCATCACACAAACCTCAGTTTTGGTGCTCCAAGGAGTTTCGTAGAACGTTATATCCTCCATTCAAAGTGGGCCCAGCAGACTGGAATTATCCTGGGTAAAAAGGATGGAATTTTTTATTTTTCACATAATTTTTTTTCAAATTATGAATTCGTATTTGCAATGAGAGGCTCCAAATTAGCTAGGAGAGGTTGAGACTATACCCTAGACATGGCTCAAAATAGGGAGCTTTCTTTACTTTTACCTCCAATGAATCCAAAAAGAGCTTGTTGGGCCCACTTTGAATGGAGGATTTAACATCCTGCAAGAGTTTCATCCTGTGTTTTTCCCAAACTCCGGCTCCTGGTCCGACAATGGACACACTTTTCAAACAACTCTAGTAGCCCCACATCTAAAGAAAATTATTACATTAGAGAGGTTATTGCTTTAGAAAGGGGTTGCGGCATTTCTAATGTTTGAAGATGTTTTCTTAGTGGGTTTCAATTTTGTGGCACTTGGGGGACTGAAGTCACGTTTACCATAGTGACATCTAGATTCCAAATTCAACAGCAGTTGTTTCTATGTTGTTGTTCTTGCTTATTGTGTACATCTTCAATGCATTCAAACTCGGATCAAAGGAATAATATCACTTTAGAGAGGTTATTGGCTAGTAGAAGTTTACTTTATAGACATTCTTTTCTAGCTAAAAGTTAGCTAGTGGAATTGGGAAAAATAAACGCTTATAATTTGAAGACATTGGCAAAACAAACTGTGAAATAATCTATAGAATTTCTATTTAAAGTAAATAATTAGAAAAAGTAACTAGACTTGGCACATGAAAAAATAGTTCAATATTGGAATTAGAGGAAAATGGTTAGTTAAATCCAAAAAATATCCAAAATACTGGTTCAGACTTGAGAGAGAAAAAGTTAACTCTGAAATGCCTTTTTGAAGACTGACAACATGCATGGACAACATCAAATCCACTACATAACATTCAATAGCAGTTAGTGCTTATGCCTTCCCATGAACATAATTATATGGAATATTCCACATCCAATCAAGAGCAAACTTGTCAATTCAATTTTCATCCACAATTTGTGAATTTCATTCAAGATTTTTTTAACCCCTAACTGCCTAAGCAACCATATATAATCAATCTAAAATTTCAGGCTCATTTTGGTGTGGGCAGTTAAATTCCCATGCCCGTTTTTTTTTTTAAAATGGGTAGTTTTGAAGATTAACTACTTAACTATTGGAATATTTCATTTTCTCCATTGAAAAAAGTGAATATTTGATTTTTAAGAGGTCTTCAAACACATATATGTAGTTATGTACCATTAGTAAAGAGTAAATTTTACTTCATTTCCCGGCTTTTCAGAGCAAAGTTTGCCGCTTTCACAGTTTCACTTGATTTGAGGTCTAAAAAATCATACAAATCCATTTGCTATGAAAATGGTCCTAATAGAAAGAGATAAGTGTTTTCATGATTTTCACCATTGAAAATTTAAATATTCAAATGTTGATTTGGAGTTATTTGCTATCTCTAATAGTAGAAAAAAATTGCATTACAACAATTGCAAGATAAATTGTGTAATGAAATTTGATAGCTTTTCATGTGAAATTAAGTTTTTTGAAAGTATATTTTTGTGTGCTAGCACTATTTGTAGTTGTTCATGTCACCTCCAATTCCAAAAAACTTTATTTGCAAAGTTATAAAACATTGTGGTGAAGGACATTATACCAAAAATAGAAAACATACATTTCTTTTGTTACAATCTTGCAACTCTTTTTACAATTTCAGACTCAAAATTGGTATGTATATTAATAAGCAATCTCTCTAAACATCTATATAGTCAGATTTTGAAAAAAATAAAATGCTTCATTGAGAAAATGAGAACAACTATGAGCCAATGCTCTTTTTTCATAGGAAAAACATCCAGGTTGGAATGGCTTAGGCATTTAAGGTAGGAGGCTTGAACTCAGATCATGCATTTTGAATGGAACATGCTTGATGCCTCAAAGGTACATTCTGCTTTCTTCAATTTATCAAAATGTACCAATGGTGTACATCTCAGGGGGTGGTCGCTTTTAGAGCCCTATGGTGTTTTGACTTGAGAATTTCATAACTAATTCCATGAAGCTTCAAAAACTATGAAACTACTTCAGCCAGATGTCAATTCTCCTTGTCTTTCAAGGAAAATTTTTTGAAAAATATTTCAAGGTGTATCACCTCCCTAAAATTCAGTTCCAGCCCTTAGAGCATTCCCACCCGTCCTACAAAACGGATGGCCTCTCTCTTGTGGCCTCCAAAATTGCCCCACCCGTCCTACAAAACGGATGACCTCTTAAGAGGCCTTGCTTGTAGGCCATGGGCGGCCTYCAAAACAAGGAGCTTTTGGAGGCCGCATCGTRGCCTCTTCACCGGCCTCTAAAACATAGTGAGACAAAATGCTATAAATCCTCCCACTAAAGCGCCCAATCAAATGCACTACTTGAAGCCCTCCCTTGAAATCCTCCATGAAATTTGGAGGGAGGCCAGCCTTTAAACCAGGCCATGAGCGAGGCGCTCTGGCCTTGAGGGCAACCGGCCTGTACAGAGATCCTCCCCACCTGCCTGCAAAAGGCCAGGACGGGTGGGAATGCTCTTAGATGGTCCACTTATGGACCTCTTACCTTACTTAGGGTTTAATTCAAATTTTTCTAGCAAAAAAATTCTTGGTTAATTGCAATTTTTTAACCAAATTAATTTTTTTTTCTGGTGCACTAGAAAGCCAAAAAAAAGGAGCCCTAATGCAAGACCAACAGCGGCCCTGGATTTTTCCTGATRATTGTGTGGGATCATTGTAGCTGACTTGATCAAAACAGCGCTAGATCTCAATTGACTTCATCAAAACTGCACTAGATTTCAATTGACTTCATCAAAATGGCACTAGATTTTAACTACCCTCCTCTAAGATCTTCTTGAGATTAGCCAAAGTAGAAGCCAAGGACACTTGCACTTCCCCAGGCAAATTATAATAAATCAGAAAAGTTAGAGACACTTCACTTAATTCTCTGGCAGCAGCTACTCCAAATTCTCCAATCCWGGAATTTGGCGGTGTTCCCCATAAATGTCATTATTACTTCATCAAAGAAGGAATTGAAGGATATATGTAGTGATCATGTACAMCTGGTACGATGGTGCAAGTTTAATTTCATGTCCAAATTCCAAAAGGTCGTCTCAGGCCATGCCACCATTTCCTGCAAACCCATGCTGRGAAAGCTCCAAAAGAAACCGACACCAGCGAAAGCGTACACCTGTACTCTGGCGCGCATAGTGCGAGCTAGAATCTAAGTTACTGTAGCGCGACAGACAGTCGTTTAGCTACTGTAGAGCGAGCTAGTTCTGCAATTCCCCGGCGAACGGACTTCAATTGATTCAGCGGACGGACCACGACGCCGAACTTCTCGATCTACAGGTCGACGTCGCAAGTTTTCTCATCATTCACATGAATTGAATCTTACCACAGAAGCTTCCAGCTACTGCACCTGTACATGATCATTCCAACGTGGCTTGAATCAAAGTGCAACAGGGCATTGAAATGCATACCTAGCTAGCTAGAATCTTAATTATTTCGATCGATCAGCAAAAGGTTACACGTCATAAGCATTAAAGCTAGAGGTTTGAATGTTCAGTTTTGTGAATCGGTCTTAGCTTTCGACGATACTGACATTCTTTTGGAAAAGTGAACAGCTAGCTAGCTAGCTAGTACTGTCCCACGTACACACAGATCGATCGATCGATACAAGCTAGCTAGCTCGATCACACACATCGATCGATCGGTGGGTGAAAAAATTAATGAAATGGACCTTTGTGGATCGGAGTAGTTAAATCGATCTGTCGTCCTTTTGCAGTACTGATCGTAGCATGATCCATTCGGAAAACGTGATCGAGCTAGGTCAAAGATTTGGACCTTGGGTGTGATGGGAATTTCATTCAATTCCCTTCAATTCCCTTCAATTCCCTTCAATTCGGAAAGGGCATGGAGTTAGGTGCCGAGTCTAGTCACTTGAGTTTGATGACCCTTGAATTTGGAGTTAGGTGATGGCGAAGGTGTCTGACTAGTTTGAAAAGCTAAGCTAAGCGCGCGCATGCAAGCCAGTGACACGTCCCAGARTCACCGAAAGGCGGCCAGTTGCTGAACTTTTCAGCGACATCTGGCGCGCCCTTAGCTTTGAGAGGCCGCGCAAATGGTAGAGTGACGACAGATCGACCTAGATCGGTCGGAGATCGACACAGTACTAGCCGCCCAGGSAAGAGAGAGGACCCACTAGCTAGCTCGATCTAGCTACTCTAATCTAATGAAGCTGCATGTTTGACGGCTTCAATAGCAGCTAGCCAACTAGTCTCAATCAGCAGCAGCTATGGGTAGAGCGGCACGCTAAGCTAGCTTGAATTGAGACAGGCCGGTCTTCCRCTGAATGGGCCATCAGGTATGGGAGTGCATATTGCGCGCCCAGCTGCAGGCTAGGAGGCGCTATGTCGGCCTCTCTGACCCTGTCGACTCATCAGCCTGCTGACTTTTCAGGAATTCAGGGCTGGGATGAGGACGAGATCGAATTCGATTCGGGACAGCCAGGTCTTGCAATTGGATGGGGAAGACAATGTCTTCGCAATTGACGTGAGCGCACGATGGGATCACGAGCGAGTACGTTTCAGGAGGACTGTCCAGTTCCAATTCGTGAATGTACGTTTTCTAAAAAGCAAAAATGAAGAATTCAAAGTCCAATGGGGAAAAAGCACAACTTAACATCGCCTACAGCTGCCCATGGAAAGGAATAATCAGCCGAGTGCGCGGCGTGCCGGGTCCGAAAGCGTTAAATTCCTTCAGCAGCCCAACGCTGGAAAGGTGTAGTTGAATAGTAGTTGCTGCGTTGACGACAGCAGCGAATGATCAATTGGCTGTGTGATGCAATCGGAGGTGCTTTGGAATCACGCAGCCTTCCTTCCTTCAAAATCCTGAGTCAGGACAAGATATATAGAAGCTAGCTAGCGTCATCTGGCAATCTGACTCGAACATTGATTTCATAACCTGATCCTGTTGATAACCGGGAAAAACAGGAGAAGACGAAACAATCAATTGATCAATGTCGAATTGAAGTACGTTGGGGAGATCTAGCACGATGCAGTTGAAATTGGGTTCCATGCACATAGACTTTTTTTATCAATTCAATTCCGTATGTATGTATAGACTAGGTAGGACCGCAGTGGATGGAGATTCTTGTCGGGCTAGAGAAACGTACACGGGCATCATTCTGCTCCATGGCGATTGCTCAGTAGCACTGCATGTGCATGCGTTTGTAGGCAAGCATTCTGCACATTCAAGCCAACGATAGATTCATACTGCAACAACAGGAGGTAAGTGCATTCGATCCAAAGATTGATATCTACGCTTTAAAAAATCTCATTCAATCGTATATGACGTGCGACAGAATAGCAGACGGTTTGTGGAAAGAGTCATGGATTGCCTAAGTAAAATATGTTTGATCAGAACTAATGCTAATTGTTTGATAAGTACAAATTTGAGATTGTACCATTTAGTGTTGATTTATTGTTGTTTCAATGAGCATGGACTAAGCAATGATACAAGGCTAAAAAATACATCAAACTAGTATTGAACATTTATGGAGTTGAACCAACACTGAGCTAGTGTTGATTCCATGGGGGTCCAAAATCCAGATGAAAAAGCCAGGGAATATGTGCTAACGTATGAAACATGAATTTTATCTGTGCTAATGTGTTTTTGGAATGTGCCAATCATGCACAGAAGCTTCTTCCTCCTACAGTATTCCTTCATGATCATTTCGTTGAGACCGAGTCCAAAAAGCCGAAAGTGGAAGTGGTGATGATTAATCAGTGCATACGTACGGTACATAAAGGTTGAGGAGCTTGATTTGATGGAGCCAAAAATACGATTCACGTTTCAGAGCTATGGGTATGTGAAGGTACATAAAGAACTCGAAAATTGTGCCCCAATGCATTTAGAATGAAATTCAGCCGGCATAACTTCCATGACAAGTCAAAACAGAATATTTTGGAGGCTATGCCACCGCCATTTGAGTTCTGTTTAGACGAGCCTTGGTACAATTTCCTCTTAATGTGCATTCAGCCACAGTTCTTTATGTGCATTTAGCCACACTCCATGGAGKGACTCTCTCGGCACATTTTGCACCCTAGAAGCATCAGTTGTGCTGGAGTCAACATGAAAAACTTAACTAGGAAAAACACCTCTTGAATGACTAACTTGAGCTTGAAGTTGTACTGCACATGGCCGCTGCTACGAKCTATCACCAGTAAAGTAAACCCGCTTGAAAGAAGCTAATAACTATTCGACTTGGCCATYGSACCCKGGATCACCCATCTGATGCTTTAAATAGCACATCACAACARWAWATAAAATTCGTATGTCATTCAAAGGGACTCGTATCACATGGTAACCTATTTGGYAMGCAATTCGCTCATTYAACAWAACTAMTTSCCAYAAGAACGCTCTGAATTACATAGTCTGACGAGGAATTATWCATACATAGATGTACCCAGTTTTATGAATATTACTGTAGCAGAACSAAGTCGGCCTTCAATTTTTTGACCCTSTTAAAYTAAGCTGAAGTATTGAACATGGATGATGCAAATATGTACATTTGTAACGAGGTGTTTCAGTTCATTACAAACTGAAGCTTACCTGGTACAGACTGAAATGTATTATACTTCCATGTTTAGCCTTATTAGTCATAGAAGACATCGCTAGTCAGACATGAATTACCCAAAACCAGTCAAATAAGAAATCCTTAGAGCTTCATCGTGAATCCATTTACAAGCCTACATCTACTTTGGATAAGAGACAGAGCCAAAATTTCAATTCTGACAGTATTTGTAATCTGATCACTAGAAAGATGAGCGAACATTTACAACTGCAGATTGAGAACGACCGTTCGACACATGCTTCTATTGATATAAGTCCACATACTTGTTAATTAGCTGTAATTAACCCCAGAAAGACTAAACCCTAAACCCTAAAACCTAAAACCTCCACCATTTTCGCTAATATAATTAAGGTTCAATAGTCCTGGACTAGCCCAAAAATCATTTCGTGTAGGTCATGTCCAAGAAATCATTAGTAGTTTGCCAAGACGCCACAAGCTTTATACTTGCTGTAAGTGACGAACTTCATCCTAAAGAGCAGGAACTTTAATTTGCTTGGAAATTCCAGATTCAAGTGTCGTCAACCAACAGGATACCAGTGAAATAATCAACAAATGTGACAATCTGTGTCTTCAATTTTCAGCCAACTGCGGTGGTGCAGTAGGTCCTGGAAGATGCAATTCTTGACTGTCAAACCCAAATGATGCCATTGCAGTGGTGAGTGAACGACCATTCAGATTGCCAAAAGGCATTTCATGTCCGCAATTTCCACACTCTCAAAGCACCATTTGCACCGACATTGCACTGCGGGTTCAAACATCAAGTGGATTCAATGTTGAATTCAGTGACAGAACTCGTGGACTTCAAAACTTCATCTCTGCTTTCAGAGGCAGAAGACATGGAGATGGACAAGACTCTTGGGCGTTTTCCGTGCAAATTCTATGTCTCCTTGAATCTTTGGTCTCAACCCTAACTTCGGTTTCAATGCGTTTGTTAAAACCCAGAATGCAAGGCTTTGAGGAGGCCGCGTTCCTCATTCAGAGAGATCGAGGATTCCACAATTTCGCTGACATCAACTTGAGATTCCCCCAGAGTCATATACAATAACGTTGCTGTACACAACTACAACGGAAAGGAAACTAATTGAGAGGTAACCGACTTCATTACACGGCAGGATACGAGAAGATCAGTGCTCTACTTGAACACTACACTAATGATGGTAAATAGTGTTACCTACACTAATTGATTTAAAACAACCATAAGTTTTTACTCTTAATGAATATTTTTACCAACTATAGGTTTTACAAAGTTTTCCCAACTATAGTGCTATTAGGATCCATGCACTCTGCAAAAATATTCATGAAGAGTAAAAACTTATAGCATTTCTAAAATAGTCAGTATGGGTAATACTATTTATCATCATTAGTGTACCAATGTGCCAAAACTATCAAGTTGCAACATACATAAGGTAGGAGCATCCAATGGCATCCATGCACCTAATGGCGTCAATTTCTACACATGATAGTCATTTCAGATGATAAATGTACGTAGACTGTAGAGAGCTTTATTTTTTGGCCTAAATGATAATTTATCTATAGCCTACCCACATCAACTGCAAGTTTTAGAATTAGGGTAAAATCAAACGAAAGTAAATGCACAACCAAAAACAGAGTATTACAAACATATCCCTTTTGTGATAACAAGGGAATACTTGCATTTATTTTTAATTCCAATGTCTTGATGACAAATCAACGATTAGGTGAGAAAAGTCAGATATAGTTGATGAAGGCAGTACATGTGTTGTTTCGGTGATCTCATCCTAGATACAAATGTTAGTGTCGATGTATGCATTCCAACTTGTATAAGTACAATGGAGTTGTGCTAATGTGCACTACATGATGTTTCTCCAAGGCAAATTGAAGGAGAGAAGTTCAAATTTGGAGGACGGTTGACTTGCAATTCAAACGGTCAATTTCAAGGAAGAGTTGTGACAATTCAAGAATATCTTGTATTGGCCAATTCTTGTATCAACATCGTTGATCTCTCATGGCATAGAAGAGAGGGCTTACATTATTGGTATACTAGAAGTAGGGTTGTTTGATGCTCAAATTGGATGTGAATTAAGGTAGGCCAACCTATCTCCACCATCTCACTTTTGACCCCATCTCCACCATAATCCATTTACTTTTCTAACAGAATCATGACTCTAATTATAAGCGGTTTTGTAATTTCAAGGTAGACCACTTCAGAAATTCATGGACATTACAATTTTAATTGGAAACTTGTTATTCCACTTTGGTTCAATTTGTGAAACAAGCGCACACCTTTGAAAAATATGTGTCCATCCTCTTTTGGCCCAATGATAATCGAGCTCAAATCAGGGTAGTGATAGGCTTGTCTACCTTAGGCATAGTATGCCAAATTGTTTATGATCTCCTTGAAGCCTTTCAATAGAAGATGAGTAAGCTCAACTTTTTTGACAAGTGGCAGTTAGCACAGTTTGTAGTTGTTGATTGACATACACCTCTTGCTCCAATTGAAGCCCAATTGATGATAAATTTTTGTACAAAGATGCACATAAGGCACAAAAGCTTGCATTTGTTCAAACTCATGCACCTACCTTAATTCACATCCAATTTGAGCATCAGAGAGGCCTACTCAATTTGTTCAAATGTAATAATAGGCTTGTCTATCTTATATGGATGGACAAATCATCCTTCGACATAGGCAAGCGGTCGTGGTTGATACAAGTTTGGCATTGAGTTTTAAAAAGATACTCATAGAATTGCTTATGTCCTACCCTTAAGTCTAATTGTATTTTTTTCATGCTATAAGGCTCTTTTAGTGGCTATAATAAATCTTCCATAGTAACTGTGCTTTCAAGTAGGAGAATTACAATTGCTTTTTTCTACATTGTATACGTTGAGGGATCATTACTTAACTTTTATTTTTTTCATAATCATCCAAATGACGTGATTATTATAGAGGATGGTGCTCCATTGCATCTCAATTGTCTACCTAGAGATAGAAAGAAGCTCATGGCATGACAAAAATAAATTGGCCATGCAACTCTTTACCTTAGAACCCCATAGAGAATCTATAGAAAATTGTGGAACACCATGTTTAGAGCAAGTATTGGCTATTGAACATAGAGCAAATGAAAAATGTTTTTTTTTCAAATAATTAAACTTTCCAACTCCAGAAAAATACTAAATACTTCCCATTATATTCCTAATTATAATTTTTGTTTAATCATAGTGATGATAGTTTTGAATGTAAAAATAGAAAGACAATCCACCTTGTATAGAAAAAATTAATTTACATTCCATATGGAAACACTACCCAAAGATGGGCAATGACTATAAAATGGTTTAGTGGTTGTTTAGGAATTAACATTGTTTCTTTTGATGCAAACTTCAAAAGAGTCATGGAACATATAATTTATAATAAATTTTTCCTTTTTTTAAAACCCTTGAATCTTTAAGATGATGTAGACCTTTCAAAATTTGATTGTTGGATATTGAATTCAAACTCTTCCTTGCCAAACATGACCTTCAATTATAGTTCCTTAATACCAAAAAATAACACAAGACAACTAGGCCTAAACATTGGTGTTTGGAGGGGATGGATCAAAATTTATAGAAATCAATGCTCTAAAACCAATACCTTTCAAATTTTGCCATCTATATTCTGGACTTGTATGGTCATCTACCTTCATTCAAAAAAGAAAAAATGGTTTCAAGGGCAATCAATGTGAATTGAGCATTTCGTGATTCAATAGTGTTTGTTTAAAGAGAGTCAAGGGGGCATGAATAGATATATAATGCTTTCAAAATTCATAGATTATTGTATAAGTATTAGAATATGTTACAAAACAACATGACTTGGTTTTTACTTGAATAAACTAACACTGTTTTATGGTAATCTAGCCAACAATGAAATACTTAAGTAGTGAAGTTGTGTGGAGTCACAAAAAATGGAAAAACAAAAGGATGAAGAAAGATAAAGTGCCAAAAAATAATAGTCCGCTACGTTGAAATTACCAAACATGGCTAAAGGTCTATTTAATAATGCCAAAATTTCTTTAAAGTTGGATTTTTTTAAGCTGCTTTTTGTTGTTACAATTACTCAAATCTATAATTTTGTAATGATATCTCCAAAAAATTCATTAGAAATAGATCCCAAAAAACATGTCTAAATTTGATTTTGGATGTAAATTTCAAGGTCTCAAATGTATCAAACTTGAATATATTATTAGTTCATTATAAACTTGAGGGCACATCCTTTGCAAAATATAAAAAGCAATAAGCCTAAGGTACTTTATACAAACTTTTGATTGTCCACACCGTACTTTTTTCAATTTTTAGGTGTGTCTACATTCTTCAAAAATATGCACAAAATTTTTTAAGATATTTTTTCAAAAAGATTGTTTGAAATTGTAAAAAATATTCTTTAGGGTGATTGCAAGAAACACTTGTTCTATTTGTTGGATTTTTTAACAGTAACCATGATTCTTCTTGGATTAATTTAAAATTAGAAAAATGATTTTTAAGAAATTAAAAAATACGGCTAATGTATATACCTTTAAAATGAAGGTAACCACCAAAGAAAAAATATAGGAAAATTCTCTAAGTAGGAAAACTAAAAAAGGCCAAATCTCAAKAAACTAGATATTTTGATGTTTTAATTTGTTAATAGTAGTAAAAACTTAATAAATGAAATTGCAATTGTCCATTTGTAACAAATTTTGTCCTATTTTGGTCCTCTTGGCCTCCAATTGGTGGTTTTTTGTTCATAACCTTTGTGTTGTATATCAATTTTATATGAAATTTGTAATGAAGGTACATGTGGTAGTTTTAGACATTGAATAATTTTGTGTGTTTTTCAAAAATTAATTTAGTATTTTTACATAGCCCACAATTGGGTGTCTAC
This sequence comes from Pleurozium schreberi, assembly GCA_006891605.1. Lineage (NCBI taxonomy): Eukaryota > Viridiplantae > Streptophyta > Bryopsida > Hypnales > Hylocomiaceae > Pleurozium > Pleurozium schreberi. The sequence continues at coordinate 44,942 of VACF01002680.1, read as the reverse complement.
CTGGGCACTTTGTGTGTGTATGTGTGGTACTAGTTTTGACCCAAAAATAAAATTTAAAGCTCAAAATTGGAAAACAAGGATTCTTACCAAAGTTATAGGAGTCCTTGAAACGATTTTCTAAGAATAGTAAAGGGTCATTGCAAGAAAGTGTAGTATTATTTCCCGTCACAATGGAGGTATACTCTCTTATTGAGTTATTGTCTGCTAAACTTTTGAAGCACAAGTCCAATGAACATGAAATTTTTAGTGAACATGTCTAACTTTATGGTAATCAGATCACATATTTTTTAGAAATCAACAAAAAATCACTTTATATTTGAAAACTATTTTTGTTAATATGTCACACTTTGAGGTTTTGGGGTTTTCACTACTCTACGAGTCCTTAAATTTAATGATCTAGAGTTGAAACTTTCATGGTTTATTTGAATAGTAGTAAAGCATGTATCTACCAAAGGAAATATTAAAAAAATGTTTTTTTATGCCCTCCACATGAGTACAAACAACTCTTCCACAGTGTGCCATTTTTGAACATTGAAAATGGTTTTTAGATCATTTTTTTGAAGAAATCATTAGGAAAATTCTGAGCCCTCCAGAGGGCCGTTAAGATTTCATTTTCGGCACCCCCGCAGTGCTAATACAGAAAAATAAAAAAATAAATTTTTTTTTTGAAAAATATTTTTTTTTGAAAAAAAATTTGAAAAATTAAAAAAAAAATTAAAAAAATAGTCAATCTGATGTGGCTCTGACATGGCACCAGTAGTTCCACGTCAAATTCCAATTTTTGAAAAATAAAAAATAATTTTTTATTTTTATTTTTTTCTGTAATTACACCGCCGGGGTGCAAAACTCGCGGCCTCTTGGAGGGCTTAGAATTTTCCTAATGCTCATCACCATCAATTCTTCCCAAATGACCAATTTTTAGTTTTTTGAAAAAAATGTATTTTACTACTTTTTGTAAATTAAAATGTGAAATTACAGTGACAACAACTAATTTCATGAAATTTTGCACTTTTCTAGTTTCCCTACTTAGAGAATTTTTCTATGCTTTTCCTTCCTAAAGCACCTTCTTCCTAAAAGTGTATACATAAAACATATTTTTCAATATTTTTTAAAAATTGTTTTTCTAATTTTAAAGTACTTCCAAAGAAAAAAAATGAGTACTGTAAAAAACGCTAAACTTTTTGCACACCCTTTCTTGCTATGACCTTAAATTGTCCACCTTCTACATGTCCTCGAAGCACACTCACTACCTTCATGGCGAATTTCAATAAAATGGCAAAAATTCTACAACTTTGCAACATTTTGTATATTGTTAAGACCGCGTGGTCTAAAATATGTACCTATACAAGATGTCTAAAATCTATAATAGTCCTAGATGGCTAAAATGTGTAGTTACCCTAGATGGTTTGAAATTTATATTTGTCCTAGATGTCACTTTTACGTGATTTAGACTGTGCGGTTTGAAAATGGCATATTGAGTATCGCCATATTAATGAAATTTGCCATCAAGTGCACAAAATGCAATCTTTTTTACCAAGATGAAAATGGTTGAAAAGGAGTATCTTCAAGCTAGGAAGAAAAGGATTTTTTAAATTGTATTTTAAAACTTTTTGTACTATTTTCTAAAATTCAAACATCAAGTTGAAAGTGTCCATTTTCTTTGTATTTTCCATCATGCTTTAACTTGTGCATAACTTTTGGACAACAAAGTTTCTAGGTCTAAATTTTTAGAAACATGCTACTTTCAATGCTTTACAAATTATCCATATTTTGTTTCACTTTAAAAAGTTTATTTCAAAAATCATAGTATTCACTTAAATACTAAATAGGGCATTTTGAGCCAAAAACAGCAAGTGTTTCTTGCAACAACCCTATCATGTAAAACCATAAAAATTTAATGAAACCATTCATCTAAAATAGAATTTTTCTTTTTTATAACTTAAATTTGGTATGCTTGAATGGGATTGTGTAAAAATCAAATGTCAAGTATGCAAGACAAATAATGTTAGTTGTATTCAAATTCATGCAAAGAAAAATAAATGGTACAATTTGCAATCACTTACCTTTTTGTCCCCCCGCAAAGGGTCATTGAAAGAAAGGATGGTCCTATTTCCTATCACAATGGGTACATATTCTCTTGTTGTCTGCTATAACTTTTGAATCACAAGTCCAATGAACATGAAATTTCTACTGAACATGTCTAAGTTTCTGATAATTAGATCTTCGACTTTTTAGAAATTAAAAATATCATTTTGAATTTAAGAATCATTCTTGTTAGGTTGTCACATGGTGCGATTTAGTTTTTTTTTACTATGTTAGAAATCCCCAAATTTAATCCCCAAATTTAATGATCTCGAGCTAAAAATTTTATATTCTATTTGCATAAGGTGAAAGCACCTAAAACCGATCATTTAAGCAATTCAGTATATCTGAAGGCAGTTTTTTTCTGAAAATAATATTTTTGTAATATTAGCGAGTGAAAATCATGAATATTAAAAAAAAATTAGATTTTTTGGATATTGTATGTAATTTCTATGATTTTTTGAAGTGCCGGCTCACTAGACCACTGAAACTGTCCTATAGGTGTACCTAAATCTGAACACTGCCAAAATCAGTAGTCAGCAAATCAAAATTCAGTAAGTGTCATTCATACGTGTCGACAAATCACAATCAAGTATTTGTAAGACATATTAACTACAACCAATGGACACAATTAGGTGTAGTCTATGGTACAAGATTGGGTACAGGTGCGGTAATGGGTGTTTCTACCTTAGTAGGAAAGCATATACCTACCAAAGAAAATTGAAAAGTACACTATTTTATTTTCTCTACATGAGTGCAACAACACTCCCATTTTGTGCTAAAGATTTTTTATTATGTTTTCAGCAAAGCTACGACTTCTAGTACAAATACCAATTTTTGAAAAAAAACATTTTCGGACACATGTAACCATAGTATCTTGTAGTACACTAGTTTGAAAAGATGTGGAAAAAATTTCATATTTTTTTACTATGTAGATTGTAAGATATTAACATTTGAATTCACAAAAATCCTTTTTTGGGCCTTGTGAGAAACATGGGTAGTTGCTCTTTACAAGTTCACATTTGTATGAAAATATTTCCAAAATGGTGTTAATTTTTTGGATTCATTTTTCAAGGCAAGTTGGCATCATGATCAAAAGATTTCAGATCATTTGGAATTTTACAACATATAGAAAACAAATAGTAAGTAGAAAGAAGTTCGAAATACTAAATTGTTAAGAATTTATTTATATAATTGAAAAATGCCAATCCCAATTGGCTAAAATGTTGGAATAATCAATCTAAACCCAATGACTTAATTTTTTTTTCAAAAATACTAAAAAGTGAGTTAAATAAAGGACTTCGAAGCTAATTTTGGAGTACAAATTCCATAACTACCCGCAAACTAGAACTCCTTGATACCTTTCATCTCATTCACCACAATGGAATGGCTCAAAGCCGCTTTCCATGTACATATAAATCTAGAAAACCAATTTTGAATTTTGAATTTTTAAAATAGTGCTTTTTTAAGGATTTCTTTCAATTKCTTGGACTGCCTGCCCAAGTAATGAAAATGACATATCATGCAATAACTTTTTTACCATGTAGTCAAAAGTTACGAAATTTTTTGGGCCTTAAAGGTTTTCTTGGGGCACATGTTGTGTGAAAATTTCAAAGAAAAAAATAAAAATCCCGTTTGCAGTGAGCTGCCTAAAATTGCTAAATTGCCAAAAAAAACGCAGTTTGGTCCTTTAAGGATTAAAGATGGTTCTAAGATCATTCTTTTGGTGATTCTCATTAGCATCAACTCTTCCGGTCTTCCCAAATGACGAATTTTTAGTTTTTTGAAAAATTGTTTTTCCTGTTTTTTACAAATTAAAATGTAAAACTACAATGAAAATAACTATTTTCATGAGATTTTGCACTTTTCTAGTTCTCCTACTCAAAGGATTTTTCAATGCTTTTCCTTCCCCTGGTACCTTCTTCTTAAAGGTCTATACATTAAACATATTTTTCACTCTAAAAAAACAACAAATTCTAATTATGAAATACTTTATAAAAAAATGAATACTATGAAAAACGTTATGCTTTCTACACACACTCTCTTGCAATGACCCTAAACCATAGTACAGTTGGGTTGAAAAAGTTTTTTGATTGCAATTTGTACCATTTGATTTTTATAGCATGATATATAATACAAATTATATACAATTGATGTGATTGCAAGAAACACTTTATGTTTTTGGCTCAAAAATGCAGTTTTTGGTCATAGGACTAACAATATCATATAGAACTACTAGCACTATGGGGTCATAGCAAGATAGACTAGTAATATTTTGCATCGCACTTGGAACGATGGAATTAATATCAACTATAATTTTTGAAGTATGAACCCAATTAACTTGAAATTTTTATTGGAGATGTCTAAATTGATAGCAATCATATTTTTTATTTTTTAGAAATTTTCAAAAATCATTTTATATTCGAAATTTCAATTTAGCTAATTTGTTTGTCATACTTTGCAGTTTAGGGGTTTTTAGTATGAGGGAGTGCCCAAAATCAATGATCTAGAGCTAAAATTTTTGTGCTGTATTTTCACAGTAGGCGGGCATCTATCTATCAAAGGAAGTTTTAAAAAATAGTATTTTATTTCCTCTATGTGAGTGCTAATAGGGCTCTCTTGCGCATGCACTTTTGAACAATTAAGATGGTTTAAGGATCATTCTTTTGGTGAAGTCTCTTCATCATGAAATTCTCCCAAATTGCCAATTTTTAATTTCTTTAAAATTTTTTTTTTCTATTTTCTACAAATTAAAATGTCAAAGTATCTATTTTCTTCAAAAATTGTGATACTCTATTTTGTGAATAACTTTTGACCTACATTTTCAGTAGGTCTTAAATTTTGGTGACATGATATTTCTAGTATTGTACTAAGATTCCAATTTTTCTCGTATTTTTAAATTTTTTTTTCCATAGGATGACTGTACAAGTAGTAGAGAGCCAAACACTATGCAAAATGGCCGGTCTTTCCTCAGAGAGAGGAGGGGGCACTTAGAGTGTCTATAAAAAAACATGTGCGAACAAAATTTTGGACCCCCTATATACTTTTGGATTTTACATAAAATTAAATTAAAAAAATATGAACAAATTTTTTTACTTTGAAAGTTTACGTTTTGAATTATTGATATTTTTATTTGTTTATAATAATTAGTTACAAATTTTTGAAGGAAAAAGATACATTGTAGAACTAAAAAATCAACTTTCACACCTCTATATTATATAAGAAAAAATTGTCTAAAAACTGAACGAAAAAGTCCTAAAAATAACTCTCTATTGAAAGCTCATTTGACTTGAATTTTGATGCAATGGTCATCTAAATGTGTTCTCTATAAATATTTGAGTTGAAAAACATGCCATTTTAGTCCATTTTCAACCTCTTCTAGAAATCATTTTATATTTGATTTGAGTTGGAGATTTTTGCAATAGAATGCTATAGTCATTATTAAACAATGCTCAAAATTTTAGGTTGAAATTATAGTTTATTAGAAACCACTTGTTTGCACGTGGTTTGTTGTAGTAGAACTAAGTGACCCCTCCAAGGGTCTTTTTTGCAATGCCCCTATGTGTTAGCAACACCTTTGTAGATCACCTTTGTAGATCACCTTTGTAGATCTTAATCATTGATAAAGTATTATGCAATATTGTAGATTGTTGCAAAGTACTGCAAAAGACACTAGGGGTAAAAAATTCTATAAAAGAGCCATTTTGCTAGAGAAGATTGTTTTTGCATTGCACCAAAGAATTCATGTAGGAAATTTTTTCCCTCCTTTGCGCAAAGCAAGGTCACTTTGACCCCATGTGCGCAACCAACATGTTTCTATTTTCATGAAAATTTATTGTTAGTTCTTGTAATGTTAGTAGACCTCCAACAATCCAACATGTCTAATTTGTGGTTTTGAATTCACATTTTTCATTTTTGGGTCAAAAATAGGACTAAGCCCCCATTCCCCCCCAAATGGCTAAGGTAGACATCCAATTGACATTTGAAGGTAGGTTAAAAATAGAAAACTAATTTTTTTAAATTTGAAAAAAAAATTCAATGTTTGCAACTACCGCATGTACCTTCATTTCAATTTTCATACCAAATGAACAAACAATGCAAAAGTTATGAGCAAAAAACACCCATCCAATGGCACGGGAACAAAAAATAGTACAAGTATTTCTTGCAATCACCCATAGACATTTTTTTGTTTCATATAATTAACATTCAATTCTTAAGCAATCCCAAGCATACCAAAATCTTAATTTGATATACCAAACCATACCAAACTTTTTAAGCAATCCCAAGCATTATAATCAAGCATACCAAATTTTCATTTCAAAGAAGTAAAATTCCATTTTGGGTGAATTGTTTCATTTAATTTTCATGGTTTTACATGATAATTAATTTAAAGACATAGGTGCTGAATTTTTTATTTTTTATAAATTTTATTGGGGAAATATATAGGAAACATCAATCCATCCAACTTTCTTTTAACAAGCATCTCCAGAATGTGTCAAAATTCTTTCTATAGAGAGTTCAATGTTAAGGGGACAATTTCCAAATTTTGGAAAATGGATGCCTTTTGTATTGTGGAAAATACTTTACCCAGCTATTAGCATTGGTAGCCTCGTAGCTCCTATCTAGTATTTAATTCTTTTGTACAAGTGATGAGAATATGTTTTGAGATTTGTATTTAATTCTTTTGTATAAGTGATGTGAATATATTTAGAGTTTTGCTGGATATTGTCTAAGATTGTAAGTATTTTTTCCCAATACAAAATACAATTTATAGAAAGTATGATACTATTGTAGTTGACTCCTAGGTACAACGAGATATTTACAAGTGCTCATTTGGTAAAAGATGTGCTCTTTCTTAACCCCTAAAGAACCAACATGCTTTTTTTTGCCAACATAGAAATTTTGGGCAGGTACCTGTGAGTAGAAATTTTTATACTTTGGGCTGAAATTTTAATAGAATGTGGGGGCGAGGAATATCTTTCATATGCACTAAATTTCATGACATTTGGAAATATGAGTCAAAAGTTATGACCTAATATGTTACTTTTTTTTGTAACAAGGCAGTTCAAGGAGATTAGCAAAAATCACTTATTTTAGAAATAAAAATTGAACACTAGTTTTTCATAGTAATATGTACATTGGAAGCTTTGAATCATTCAATTTTGATCATTAAAATGAAAGTTATGAGAAATTTTAGATTGCAGGCAGTTATGGATTCTCTGCTCTAAAATAAACTTTGAAGTCATTTATATAACTCAATTTTCAATATGTTTGGAAAAAAATAAAATTCTAGGATGTAGATTTTTTATTACAACATTACAACCATTGGGATTTGCATTTTTTGATTCCATAATTTAATTCTTAACAATTTTGTATTTTGAATCATTCTCTACTTCTTTCTACTTACTATTTTTTTCCTATATGATGTACAATTCCAAATGATGAGAATTTTTTTGAGCATATAGCCAACTTGTTTAGAAAACTAAATTTAAAGAAAACCATCATGATTTTCAGCATTTTTTCATTGAAAAAAGAGCTTCCAGTGAAGTGTAGTTGGCCGTTTTTTTGCAGCGTTGAAAAAATGGTACTAGTGAATGTGAATATGTATATTTTACAATCCACGCGATGGAATTTTCTGGAATTTTTAGCATATGATGTCAAGTCATCATTCTACAAGATCCTATAGTTACATGTGTCAAAAATTGTTCTTAGAGCTAAATATGCTACTTGTGAATTTGAAAAGGCAGTTCATCAGTCGATTCTAGTTTTTTTATTTCACTAATTTGGATTCATTTTCAGTCAATTCATCATTTTTCTTTTGACGCTAAAAAATATCAAAATTTAGGGACATTGTCAATGGAGCAATCCTTGCCTTGTGATGTGGAGGTAAGAATTATACCCAAGTACGATCAAATATTCAGGCCGCCTCCTTTGATTCATAGACTTGAGGGAAAGAAGTATGGAAGAATGTTCTTGCACGATTAATATACACGAGAGTGGTTTAAATACAACAGAAATATGAGAAAAGACAATCAATGGCTACAATATTCTACGGGACATTGTCTTCAAGGAATTGATGGAACTAAAAGAGATTGGTTGAGGAGAATTTGCTCTACTAGGTTTGTCAACAATGATACAATAGAGCCTTTAATTTTTTATGGAGTTAGTATGACATGGCAGGTAGAGGACATTGTAACACATTAAGTAGAAAAACTTAATCAATTGCAAAAAAATTATATTAGGAAAAAACGAAAGAAGAACGAAATAGAAAAAATAGAAGAGGTAGACCATGTGGATAATAAGGCACTTGTTCCTGTGAGGGTGCATATAGAAAGAGATGATGAGAGATTAGTGATGGAGGAATTGAATGCAAATGTGCACACATTGAGAGGTAGATTGTTCACTGAGATAAAACAATTGAAGAAATTCATTCCTCAAAAAAGACAGGTTGATGGGTACACGACAAAAACAGATGAAGAAAAAATCCACATGTTGGCTGAATATTATCGAGAGAAGAGAAGGTGCGTATAGTCAACCATCTATTTCTCATGGCAATGACTTCTTTGAATTTGTACATAGGTTTTCAACCACGGTACTTACAATTTTATATTGTCCTTTTGCAACTCTTTCTTTTGTTTTTATAAGTTACCTAGTAAGCCGATGTTAGTGAACTTCTATTAAAAAATACAGTAGGGCTTAAAAGATCATTGATGGGCAACTTATTTGAAGTGATATTGGATTCATAGGGTAGTGGTGATTGTGAATTTTGTATTCATTGCATGCGTGAATTGCTATGCAGTGTCGGCACTGAAACCAATAGTATTGCAACTAATCCTACAAATGCTTTAGGTAGACATCAATCTCAATTGTGTCATTTTAAAGTTTTGTCAAGGAATCTTTTCTTTGCATTTTTGGTATCTATTACGATCTTAAGATGAAAATCTTGTTAGTTCACAATTGATAAAGGTGGGATGTGAGCTTGACAATAAGTCCCTTTAATTGTTTGATTGCCTTAATACCCCTACTCAATTTACATTATCAATATCAACACTTATAGATAGTGAAGCGACCACTTTTGGCACTCACGGATTTATTTTCTATCTTTTCGCAGGGGTTACTCATTCAGATTTTAGTTTAATTAGGCAGAGCAACCAAGGCAATATGAAGGGTCTGCACGTCAAGCAGGTGGTGCTGAAGCTGTAGCCATGCTAATTGGACCTAATGCGCCTATTATCTTTGAGCGTTGACTTACTTGAACTCACATGGCAAATTTTATGACTTCTACAAGCCTAAAGGGTCTCTACCTACTTGAGCAATTTATCATGAATATGATAAGGACTATCGTCGGAGTTTTAAAAAACTACATCATGTTCACATTCAACATTCTTGAACTAGTTATATCGAGGTCCGAATGATGAACTAAATAACCTTGGTGAGGGCTTGGCATAGTGCAGGTAGCAAATGCTCTTTTCTCATCATGACTAAACTTATCAAATTTCATTTCATATCACCATTCAGAATTGAATTGCATTCACATTTGAGCATTGGTGTTAACTATTGCTCTTGTTCTTGCGTGTGCATAACTCCACATTGATTTTCAAAATTCTTCTTATGTTCCTTGATTTTGCACTCAAGAGGATGAAAACTACAAGGACAATTGGAAAAGCGCAGGGTCTCAGTGTTGTAGCAACCATCGTAGACATGTCTCAAAATTATTCACATTTTGTAGATCTCAAAAATTCCATGATAAATTGAAGTGATTCAAACTATTACATGATAAGTGTGTGATAAGTAATTATAATAGATCTGTTGACAACCACCAAACCTTGCCATGTAGGTTTGGGCTTGGTTTGGTAATTATCACCGATGCATGTGTGAAGGCCAAGTTTGCTAATATGATTTTCTTTGTGCCTACCATTGCAATAGGATGCACGTGGGCAGGGATGCTAATTGGCCAATGAATACCAAATGAATATGTTCTATACGTTCGTAACCTCCCAAGTTCTTGAGGGGCCTTTTTAAATCATTTGGTTCCAAATATGTCCATGTCTATAAATCTTGAGTAGTTGGTAATGTGTGCTAAATTCGATAAGAGTTGAATAGTTCCGCCCATGTCTCATTGCTATTTTGTCTTGTGCAATTACTTAAAATGCATCTTTGTGGTATTTATGACAGGTCATTGCTGGTAAATTATTGCAAACTTGTTATATGCAAGCACTACACTTGTGCTACCATTTGTTTTATTTGGTAAGGAATTTTCCCATTCAGTTGATTAAATGTAAATGGCTCTTCTTGCTGGTACCCTCTATATTCATGTTTTTAATAATTGAAAGATTTGGTTAAACTAATTTAATCAACATTTCATTTACAGAAGTGGTTTCGGAATGTTGAAGAGATCAACCTTGAATTCACCCAAGATGTTGAAGAGAAGCATTTGACAATTGTAGCCTTAGAGGTACTAGCGAAGAGAAAAATTGCTATTTGAGGTGCCTAATCATAGAAGGTATTGTAGATTGTAAGAAGTTATAGGTCTATCGTCTTCAAAAATGGTGCAATGGTGCAAGTGACACTTGTGATTTTATTTTGAGGTCTACACTTTCGGAGCAAACATTTTAAAACAAGGTATTCTAAATTTCTTGAAGAAAGCGGACTTCAATTCAAAATTTGAGCTCTGATAATATTTTGCAGATGAATCAATGTCAATGTGATTTTCCATAATGTTCAATTTGATATGCAGTGTTGCCTTTGCATTATCATTTTTTTACTCCATGATAGTATTGGTTTTTCTTTACAGTTTGCACTTTGCTACTACGCTTTATCCAACAAAAATATTTCTTGTGTTTGCGTTGTTTGCCTCAAAATTATCCATCCAGAGAAAATTTCATCCGAAAAATTGCCATTCTTCAACCCTAATTTCATGCATCCCAAATAATACATCAATGATGATTCATCCAAAAACTTGTCATTCAAATGACACCATTTCATCCATCCAAAATATAATTCAGTCAAAACTTTGTCATTCATCCACCAAAGTTCTATCCATCTGAAATTTCATCCATCCCAATAATTGTCATTCATTCTTTAGTATTTCATCCACAGTTGAAATACTGGGGGGGCCGCCAAGACCTGCTCTTAGATAAAAAGGCAAAAAGAGGGGGAGGGGGAGGGGAAAAAGGAAAAAGGAGGGGGAGAGGGAAAAAATAAAAAGGAAGAAAAATAGTGAAAAAGAAGAATTGAGTTTTTAAGTCAATTAAAAACAAAACTTTAACATCAATACCTGAACCAATAAATAACGTCATGGCCATTTTTTCATCAATGAATGAGAAATCATCTTTTTTATACATGATAGAGGTGCATCTATTCATCCTTGGAATTAGAGGTGGAAAGGGGAAATCTTTTAATAACAATAGTTTGACTTCCAAAGGTTCCAATGCTATCTTTTGGATTTTTTTGAAGCCAATGATTCCCACGGTATCAAAATTGATCATTTCCACGGTCACCAACTTGTTGTTTGACTGTTAAAAAAGAGAGTTTGACTTCTTGATTCATTATCAATCAAGAGTGTAAAGGATTTGCACCCTTTATTTACTTATGTATGCAAAGTAGTGGTTGAATAAAGTAAAGCAAAAATACAACGCTAACATTTGTTCTAGTTTGTTTTGTTTGTAATGAACATTGAGATCCTTAGCTATATATTCACTATGGTAGAACCCCCCATTTCCAACCACTTAAGCATTTGGTGCATGATTTGGAGTAGTGGAAGGCAATGTAAATTTTCTACCTTGTAGAAAGATGGAAATCATGGGGATTGCAAATTTTTGGTAATTACTTGCCTTGAATTGAAATTACTATGAGTTTTGGGAGTGAAAAGTTGATCTGGACCCATGTCCAATACATAGAGTCTTTCATAATTGTTCATTCAAAGACTACTTTGGCTAGCAAAATCAAGCATATGTGTCATAACATTGATGGTTAGAAGACGGTCAAAAACCAAGACCTTGATGGTTAAAAATTAGTCATAGTCTCTATTGAATTTTCCATTACCTACACTAAATAGTGAAATTAGGTTGCCCCTCACTAATTTCTTGACATTCCACTCTATATAAAAATTTATTGTTTGTGTACAAGAATGCACTACTTTTGAATTAGTTACAGGTGTACTTGAAACTCATGAACCTCCATGTGTACAAGTGGAAGTATTTGTAGAAATATTTGTTGACTTTGATGACTTGTAGACTAACTTTCTTGGAGTAAGGCAACCGAATTGTAAAGGCAACTTAATTTCACTATTTAGTGTAGATATTGGCCATGGGGCATGGTTGGTAATGGATGGTTCTACCAAAGTCACTCTCTCTGACTATACCTTTGTAGAGCTTGACTTGACTAGAGTTGTGCCAAAGTCGTATCATTGCTTTTGAATATATGATGGATTTGTTAACAATTTTTAAGACTATAGATTCAATTAAAGTATAGAGAATAGAATGTAGGAAATTTTGTTTCATCATATATATGATTATTTCAACATAAGAAATGGAGATAGAAAATAAATTATCATAAAATTAAAATAAATGTTTATTGAATTTTTTTTTAATATAAGTGCAACAAAGCAAGTGTTACATTTTTGCATTAAAATACCACTACAATCATCATCATCATTATTATTATTATTATTATTATTATTATTATTATTATTATTATTATTATTATTATTTTCAAATTGAAATGCATACATTATTTTTTGGATTTCCAAATTTTTATAATTAATTTTAAAATACACATGATTATTTCAATATAAAAAATTTACATAGAAAATAAATTATTTGAAATAGTACATTAAAAATAGAGATTAGCAGTAGAAACCAAAAACTCAAAAATACCTTTTCTAATAATAAAAATAGAAATAGAAAATAAATTAATATAAATTAATAAATTAATAAAATTAGAAATTGAATGTACAAAACTATAAAGTAGAATTTTTTAATTCTATTTTTGTTGTGGCAATGGACTTTTCAGAATTTTAATATATTGAGTGCAACAAAGTCAATTTGTTTTATTTGTGAGAAATGCATATCAATACTTCTACCTTGCGGAATTGTCTGAAGTGTTGATTAAAAAGTCTAATACCTATTGCATTGATCAATTCAAAAAAAATTGAACTTTTGGTACCACTCAAAAACTCTTTGCAAAAAAGGATGCGCAAACTTTGCTTTCTTTCTGGTTTTTGGACCATTGGTGTGAAAGTTATTGAAATTCAAAGTTCTTTATGAGTTGGAAAATTCAATCAAATTACCCTTTATTTTGGAAAGTTCATAACTTTTGCATTGCAAGTCCAAACGCTCCAAAACAAAGCCCCAAAATGAAGCCGTGCACTCTTTTGTGCATACAACTTTCTATTTATGCCAAGAATGCATTAAGTTGAATTTATTGAATTTCATGTTTTTAATGAATTAAAAAAATTAAAAATCACTTTTATTTTTTGATTGTGGCAACGGCAGACGACATACTAATATACCTCAAATTAGTTGCAATAGTTGATTATTTTTGTTTGTTATAGAGTGTCTCTAGTCATGTTTTTGTTACTATTGGAAAGCTCTTTGTGAGTAAAGATGCACAAACTTTGTTTTGTGGCGATTGGTGAAAAACATTGAATTTTGAATCTTTTATGAATTAAAAATTAGAAAATTACTTTTAATCTTATTTACTCCAGTAGAGTATTTAAGTATAAAACAATCAAGAGCAGTAATTTTTATTTGAATATAATTTTTGCTTTGAAAAAACCTTTAATGATCCAATCTAGTCTCGTAATCCAACCTAATTTCAGGAAGTTAAAGTTCATAAGTTATGGTAGAAGGACCCATTCCTAACCGGCGCCCCATTACCAATCAATAGGGTGTTGTATTTCCGACCAAGGTGGAACAAATTTCCATTTTCTCCTTGGAATGCGTGTTTTTGATTTTTTCAAGGTTTGGACCAATAAGTTCATGACACATAAGTGAGCAAGAAAGTAGGAAGCAATGAGCGGGAAAGTAGTTCTTGAATGATCGGAATTGGATGACTCTACATGTTGATCATGGGTCAAGCCCAACTTTGGCCTTTCAAAATTCATAGTAATTTCATTGTAAGAGATAAAATTACCAAAGTTTTTGCAATTTGCATCATTTGCATCACTGCACCTCTGAAAATATTTGCTTTGCCTAACACTACCCTAGATCATGTCCATAATTGCTTATTTGATCGGGTTTGGGTCCCTCTACCATACTAATGGTACCTTCGCACATGCTCTTTGGAGAGAACCCTGCCAAACAGCTAGCATAGTCAAAGACCAACGACTCCGCTGCAGCCTTGCGTCAGCGGGAGTTTCCATTGGCGTGGCTGTTGGCACATTAAGGGAGTTACGGAATACGGGAGTGGTAGTTCACATTTGGGCTCATTGACACACGTAAGGGACGTTGTTAGTTGAGGAAATTGAAAATTAGGAGCATGGTGTTTGCATGTGGCACCTGTTGGAACGGTAGTGACGGGTTTTCATCTCTAACTGTGACGTCGGCGACGACCTGCATGAAGGACAAGCGAGCAACGCACATTGGAGAATTGGGAGCAATGACGAAGTGTTTGTGAAGGGTCATCGGTGTCGGAATTTTTGGATCAGTGTTCCAATTTTATTGAAGGAGGTCAGTCTGTTTGCTCATGGCCCTTCATATTCTCCGTTTAATTGTTGTTTAATCATTGAGCGAAGTGACCGGATTCTKGAGGATTGAGCGAGCAACATTGCAAGCCGTCGTGATGCACGTGTCTGCTTCGACAATGGAGGACAATAGATTTGCACTCCCACTACGTTCAACTACAAGCTACGAATCTCAGCGACTGACCCCACGACGCTTGCCGGAACTTCCGGACAACTAAGACAGATAGATTTCTGGAAAGGGATTTTCAGAATTGGCACAAATGTGTCCTCAAATCTCGTTCATAACACACACGCACACTTGATTGTTGAGCTTGCTTGAAGTGCGGCAACACAAAGAAATTGCTCCAGCAGAAGGGAACTAAAGAACGTCGTCGTCGTGAAGCCAAGAGCAGCCGCAGTCGACAGTGATTAACGTAAATCATCCTATTGCGGTCAGAATTGGAGAAGGCCCCATTGTGGTCAAAATTGTAATGGTGGTGTACATTTTAGTTCTCAAATGTACACCACCATTACAATTTTGACCACAATGGGGCCTACTCCAATTCTGACCGCAATAGGATGATTTACCTTACTGTCATTCTTTTACTCCTAAATCCGCCATCCTTAGTTACTGGTGGTCTCCCACCCTCATTAACTACGAATAATGCTCAATTCCTGAAATGTATATCTTGGGTAATTGTAGCTTGCTCGAAATTAGCAGGCCGCTAATAATGCTGCTACAAAGTGGCGTCCGCTTGCGGCTATAATTACAGCGGTGCTTACGCTTGCCACAACCCTGTCCACGTCGGTTCGGTGAAAACAAACCCACCCTCGTCTGGACAAGCGCTCCTCCAGCACTGTACGATACACGTCTAACGCTGCCTGTAAGATCAAGTGCGAAGGTACCATAATACAGTGTAATTTATTTATTTTCTTGACAATGGCTGAGTGCATCTCACCTAATTACCTGGAAGAGAATAAGCTTTGATGAGTTTTCCTGAATCCATCCCAACTGAAACTCACAGACGCCCTCATCCACCAGAACTTCATCATTTTAAAAATTTGTCTTACTTTGACCTATCTGAGAGTAAGACCCCACGGGGGAGGGAGTTATATAGGGGATTTGGGGGGGAGGGTTTTGAAAAGACCCCCCAATGTAATTTTGAAAACTTTTGCCCTTTCCCCGGTATCACCCTCCCGGTCTCCCTGTGATGTAGAGCATATTTTGTTTCCAAAAGACAACGAAAATTGTGTGCATGACTAAGGTAGGCGAATGCAATACCAACCGTTGACCTAATACCACCCAAATGTAGGACTCTTGTTGATTTTAGAATGATAATCTATGACATAAGTACATGCTTTAACTTCATGATAAGTGAAGTTAAGGCATGTATAACTGTCAGAGATTCTCACTCTAAAATCAAATGAATGACAGCCCTACATTTGGGTGGTATTGGGTCAATGGTTGGTATTGGGTTCGCCTACCCTAGTTACACAAATGCTTAGTTTGTCCCGCTTTAAGTTTTCACCGTGACGGTCACATGAAAAAATTGGATAATATTTCTCCCGGATGAAAATGTGCCAAGATTTTGTAACAGGAGTCCTGACAGGGGTTGTGACACTTACACAATGTGGAATTCCAATAACGCCATTTCCCTGGAGTTCTTATCTACAAATTTTACTAMATTAAGATAAACCATGGTGTGTGTTTGCCTGGACCTCACCTTTTATGGAGTGAGTGCTTGGGTGTAGAAGAACATTCTGAAGTCTGAGATTCTGAATGGCAAATTTCATTAAAATGGCGGTCGTCCATGTGCCATTTTTAGACAGCGCTGTCTGAATTGTGAAAGTCACATCTAGGATAGGTATAGATTTTCAGTCATCTAGGATGTATGTAGATGAAAATCTATGAAATATTTAGATTTCAGATTGCACGTTCTGAAACATCTAGGACAGGTATAGATTACAAAAACTATGATAGGTTCAAATTTCAAACCGTGGGGTCTAAATTGATTCAGTTCAGAACTGTAAAAAGTGTCAACATAACGGAAATTAGCCATTCTGATTAAACTTGCCATCTTAGTAACGTACAAGTTTATTTTGGGTTTAGTGTGGAAAATGCAAGACTTGATTAGTTCAAGACCGTGCGTCTCAGGGAGACTGGGAGGGTGATACCGAGGGGGGGTCAAAAGTTTTCAAAACTACACTAGGGGGGGTGTATTCAAATCCCCTCCCCCGAAATCCCCTATGTAACTTCCCCCCGCCCCCCTTCCCGGTATTTCAAAGATATCATCTAACTGTGGATGAAATATTGAAGAACAAATGACAATTTTGGGGATGGATGAAATCTCATATGGATAGAATTTTGGTGGATGAATGACAACTTTTTGGCTGAATTATATTTCGGATGGATGAAATGGTGTCATTTGRATGACAAGTTTTTGGATGAATCATCATGGATGTATTATTTGGGATGCATGAAAGTAGGGTTAAAGGATGGCAATTTCTTGGATGAAATTTTCTCTGAAAGGATAATTTTGAGGCAATCAATCCAAACACAAGAAAAAAAAATTTATGTTGGATAAAGTGTTCATAGCCTAGTAGCAAAGTGCAAACTGTAAAAAAAAATCAATGCTAGGATGGAGTAAAAAAAATGATAATGCAAAAGCAACACTGCATATCAAATTGGACATTACGGAAAATCACATTAAGCCATCTGCAGAATACTATCACATCTCAAATTTTGAATTGAAGGCAGCTTTCTTCAAGAAAGTTAGAATACCTTGTTCTAAAAGGTTCTCTCCAAAAGTGTAGATTTCAAAATAAAATCACAAGTGTCACTTGCACCATTGCACCATTTTTGAAAACTATAGACCTATAACTTCTTACAATCTACAATACCTTCTATGATTAGTCACCTTAGATAGAAAATTTTCTCTTCGCAAGTACCTCTAAGGCTACAGTTGTCAAATGCTTCTCTTCAACATCCTGGGTGAATTCAAGGTTGATCTCTTCAACATTCCGAAACCTTTTCTGTAAATCAAACGTTGTAATATTTAATCAGTTTAGCCAAATCTTTCAATTATTCAAAACATGAGTATTGAGGGTACCAGCAAAGAGAGCCATTTACATTTAATCAAATAAGTGGGAAAATTTCCTTACCAAATAAATCAAATAGTAGCGCAAGTGTAGTGCTTGCATATAGCAAGTTTGCGATAATTTACCAGCAACGACCTATTATAAATACCACAGAGGTGCACTTTAACCCCTAAGCGCTCGAACGACCATTTTTTGGTCGCTGCCCGACTTCAGGCAGAATTTTCGGGCAGAAAAAAACTTTTTTTTGAATTTTTTTTTTTTTTTCCTTGAAAACATTGGGTTGTCTTCTACTATTTATATTCAAAACTAAGATCACTACGGTCAAAAATAAATCATAAGAGAAATAGCACAATGTGTTTAGTATTTTCTAGTGTTGAAAAACTTACWATTTGAGGAACAAATTGWAATTTTTAWGACYAGATTGTATGCATTTTTTTACAATTCAATAGAAACCACTATTTTGACCAATCAAAAAAAATTTCAAGTGTTAAGGATAGAAATTGTATTTTTGGTGAATTTTTGAAGTTATATCTTCAAAATTCATTTGAAGAGAATCTAAAAATAATTTTATAATTTTGACCGTACGGATATCTTCTACTTTTTGTGCTTCACATAAACTTCTTTGATRCAAACTTCAAAAAAGTTATAGAATGTATATTTTATAACACATTTGTGTTTTGTCCAAACCCCTTGGGCTTTTAGGGGTTAAGTAATTGCACGAGATGAAAACAATTTATATGGGCAGAACTATCCAACTTTTACTGAATTCAACACACATTACCAGCTACTCAAGATTTATAGACATGGACATATTTGGAACCAAATGATTTAAGAAGGCCCCTCAAAAACTTGGGAGGTTACAAACTTATATAACATACTAGTATTCACTAACCAATTTAGGCTTATAGAAGGCATAAAATTTGCAATGTGAGTTCCAGTAAGTCTATGCTCCAGTAAGATAATAGGCGCATCAGGTCCAACTAGCTGGCTACAGCTCCAGCACCACCAACCGGATGTGCAATCCTTTCATCATAAACCTGTCGAGACATCTAGTTAACTTGTTAACCTTCAGATTGCCTTGGTTGCTCTACCTAATTAAACTGAAATCTGAATGAGTAAAAATACAGACACAAATCACAATATCTATGTAACCCCTGCATAAAGATAGGTAGTAAATCCCTGAGTGCCCAAAGTGGTTGCTTCACTATTTATAACTGCTGATATTGATAATCTAAATTGAATAGGGGTATTAGGGCGATCAAACAATTAAATGGACTTATTGTCAAGCTCACATCCCACCAAAATCAATTGTGAACTAATAGGATTTTCATCTTAAGATCATAATAGATACCAAAAAATGCAAAGAAAAAGATTCTATGACAAAACTTTAAAATGACACAATTAGATTGACGTCTACCTGAAGCATGTGCAGTATTTGTTGCAATACTATCGATTTTAGTGCCCACACCGCATATCAATTCACACATGCCATGAATACAAAATTCACAGTCACTACTACTCTATGAATCCAATATACTTAAAACAACTAATCACTTCAAATAAGCTACCCATCAATGATCTTTTAATCCCTATTTTATTTTTGAATAGAAGTTCACTAATGTAAGTCTGCTTACTAGGTAACTTATAGAAACAAAAGGAAAAGTTGCGAAAGGTCAATCAAAAATTGTAAGCACCGTGATTAAAAACCTGTACACAAATTCGAAGAAGTCAATACAATAAGAAACAGATGGTTGAGTATACGCACCTTCTCTTCTCTCGGTAATATTCAACCAACATGCGGATTCTTTCTTCATCTGTTTTTGTCGTGTACCCATCGAACTGTCTTTTTTGAGGAATGAATTTCTTCAATTTTTTAATTTCATTAAACAATCTACCTCTCATTGTGTACACATTTGCATTCAATTCCTCTATCACGAATCTCTCATCATCTCTCTCAATATGCACCCCCACTGGAACAAGTACCATATCACCCACATGGTTTACCTCTTCTGTTTCTGGAGTTTCATTCTCCTTCCATTTTTTCCTATTACGATTTTTTCGCAATTGATTAAGCTTTTCTACTAAATGTGTCACAATGTCCTCTACCTGCCATGTCATACTAACTCCATAAAAAATTAAAGGCTCTATTGTATCATTGTTGGCAATCCTTGTGGAGCAAATTCTCCTCAACTAGTCTCTTTTAGTTTCATCAATTCCTTGAAGACAATGTTCCATAGAATGTTGTAGACATTGATTGGCTTTTCTCATATTTTTGTCGTATTTAAACCACTCTAATGTATATTAATCGTGCAAGAACATTCTTCCATACTTCTTTCCCTCAAGTCTATGAATCAAAGGAGGCGGCCTGAATATTTGATCATACTTAGGTATGATTCTTACCTCCACATCACGAGGCAGGGATTGCTCCATTGACAATGTTCCTAAATTTTGACATTTTTTAGCAGGGTTGTCCACGTCCAACATCCCGGGGGAAATTGTGTTCCAAAATTGGACGTCCGGACGTCCGAATCCGCAGGACGCTCATGTCCGGCGGACGAAATGTGGACAGGCAGACGACTTGGTGGACAGGGACGGGCGGACGAACTGGATGGCGCAAATAGGCGGACGTGGATAGGTGGACACGAACAGGCGGACGCGAAAAGGTGGACGGACTTGCAAAATCCCAAAATCGGTGTCCGCGAGTCCGTCCACCTGTGTCTCCAACGGGCGGACAGTCCCGACAGACGGCCCGTCCGAATGTCAGGGGACATCCAGAGGGCAGCATCCATGGACGCCGGACAACCGGACGCGACTCTTGACGTCCAGACGTCCAAACAACCCTATTTTTTAGCGTCAAAAGAAAAATGATAAATTGACTGAAAATGAATCCAAAGTAGTGAAATAGAAAAACTGGAACCAATTGATGAAGCGCCTCCTCAAATTGGAAGAAGCATACTTAGCTCTAAACACAGTAGTTGTACCTCAAAAGTTTGCATCCATTGCCACCAACAGCTCCAGCCCCAAAAATCTCCAACTCAGATGGCACTCTTCGATGTTGGAATTCGAAACACCCACCAGTCCCATCTTCACCGCTCAAACTCCAATTCAATTCTAAAATCAATAATCTCCCTCAAAAGCTTACACAACTCTCATATCACTATTCAGGCTTCACTAGCATCTTCAAGGAAGTGAATAAGCCTGAGAACAAGCCGCCCAAGATCATCGAGGCCCGGTGCTTCTGGACTAAGTGATCATCCAGATCGGCGCCTCTAGCCCTAGTGCGCAAGAGCAACATGACTGTTAGAATTGAGAAAACTCCACAAAATAGTCCTCTCCAACGTAACTAGGATACTCTACAACCTCGGGAGCACCGCCTCTATCTTCTAACCCTAAAACCGTAGTAATCTCGCGGGTTGTGAAATGGCCGGCAAAGCTTCTGGAGTCTACTATCCTATTATTGTGTCTTTTGGTATACATATATTTAATTTTTAAGATAATTACATGTCACTATACATTCTTAAACTTATTTTCTTAGAGATGAAGTGATATGTCCATTAGAAGTCAGAATATATTCAAATTCAGTTTGAAAATTTTGAACTTATGGTGACTTTTAAAATAAATAAATAATTTAAATCAAATATATAAAGTAACTAAGTAAGCCTTAACATCTTAAAATATATACTAGCGGTTGGCGCTTGCTTTGCAACGCATTAATTCAAACATTTTGATACAATTTTTATAAATTTTTATAAATTGTAATAGATTGTAATGGAGAATGATAAATTTTATGAATTAATCRCATCTAAAGATGCATGAATTAAAAATATATATGTTCATCAAATAACAATGTCTCATGTACAGTCCTTCCATATATTAATATGATAGATTGTTTCAATTGAGGCAATGTAATTGGACACCCAAAGAATGCAAGTTGGATGGAAGGGGACGTCGCAAAAGCATGCATGAACCTAAACATGCAAAGTTTGAAACAAACTCTTAACTTTTCCATCCACCTGATTCAGGTGTAAATATTTTGAAGACATTGCATGACAAAGTCATGAAAAAGCTTCGTGGTAAACCACATTTTTTACCGGTCCCACGACTTCATTGTTGTCATTGGCAACTTTAATGTTTGCAGGATGTCTACCACAAGACAAAGCCACATATAATTGACCATGGCTAAATACTTCATTTTGAAGATGAATGCCGACTCGATCATATAATTAGCCCTGCGATTTGTTAATTGTCATGGCAAAAGTAGCAGTGACAGGAAATTGTTTCCGGCAAAGTGTGAATGGCAAGCGGCTATTATTGCAATGATGTGTGATTTTAGGAATCAATATTTCTTGGCCACAATAACGCCTTTCCACAATTTCACATAGTAACACATTCGATGACACTTGCAAAAGACACAAATGGCTTCCATTACACAAATCTTTTTTTGGATTTAAATTCCTTAGCAACATTAAATATTGACCACATTGAATTGGTGAGGAGGCAAACTGCTTAATTGTAAAGAATTTAAAAATTCTACCGGATAATGATGGGCATGCTCATCGCTCTCATGCACAAAATCTGCACTAAAACATTGATGCATATCACCAGGCATACGATCAATAATTTGACGATTGATTTCTTGAGCATCATCATTTCAGACAACCAAAATGACAAGCTCAGAGAAATCAACCGGATGATAAAAAATGGCATCAATAAGACCATCAAAAGAATTTCTAGGTGCAACTAATCTTAGCGATAAATCTACTTCTGGACCGGTTTTACCTTCATTAACATTTAATAAAAATCTTTGAAAATTTGGTTGACTTTGTAAGCGCATATTAATAGTCAAATGAAAATGTTGCATTAACGGAAATAAATATGAACGTAACAAGTAAGCTTCAACAGTTTGCCTGCAACCTCCATGCACAACAATAGGTAAAGTTTGATGAAAATCACCACCATACAAAACTACAAAACCACCATTGGGGCTATTGATGCCACTAATATATTGCAATGATCTATCTATAGCTTCAAACATAGATCTATGTCCAGCACAAGCTTCACCAATTACAATTAATTGTACTTCACATAAATTTTGACCTAATATTGATTGGGCACTATTGTTACAAGTCGATGTATCATGTAATTGTAAAGGGATGGCTAACGAAGAATGTGCCGTTCGCCCTTCATCTAAAAGGCATGCGGCAATTTCACTTGTAGCTATTGCCATACACTTGATGCCTCCAGTACAAAGATAACCTAATACAGTACTATATAAAAACGTCTTACCCGTATCACCTGGACCATCTAGAAACAAAAGCCTATTTGAAGAATTAGGTTCTAAAACCGATGTAGTAATTGCATTGAAAACAATACTCTACTCTTCGTTGAGCTTATCGACATTTTCTTCTACAAAAGTTATATTGACATTATTCAAATCATTATTGTCACTGACATTAATGCCCAAATCAATATTGTTTGTATAATCAAACACCCAAACTCATGCAAATCATCAATGTTAAAAAAATCTACAAGGTATTTATCCGATGATGATAAATATTCTTCAATAGACAAAATGGCTTTGGAATAGCGATTTTGGTCATTGCATTAAGATGTCTTTTAAGCAAACTAACAGGATCTTGCGGTTTTCCAAATACAAAAAGTGTTGCAAACAATCGCCAAATTTATTTAGGCAATGCAATAATAGTTGCCTCTTGGAGACAATTTTTCCACTCAAAATCATCATGTAAAAATCCTCTCGCAATGCAAACTGCTTTATATGTCGGATATATCGTATCGTGAAAATGAAATAAGTCCTCAAATGAAGTTAGTGCCTCAACATGAATCAACAACAAACGTAAATAAAATACTTTAGTGCCTACAGAAACCAAATTTATTCTACCGAATACTTTTACATTACGTTGTTTTCTAATCCACATGTTGTTTTTTACATCCCATCTATAATGAAGCGGAAGAAGAAGTCTATGATTGCCTTGATTACCAAAAGCAATCACAAAACGAATGTGACTATTAAGTTCAAAAAAATTTGTAAGTTTAGTGTAAGCGTTTTGATCAACTATCAATTGCAAAGAAGTTGTTTCGTAAAAAGAAACATAATGTTGACTTGGAAGATGGATAGGTAATCGACAAACACTATGACTTTTATTATTGGTTTCAAAACCAAAGAGCCTTCAACATGCTTCTTGAGTGACTACACAGCGGCCTTCTAAGAATTCTTTAATCTCATCTACAACACCACGATCTACACCCTTAAAAATATATTTGTGAAGGTATTTGACGGTTTCTATTGAACTGCAAATTTCGACACTGATATGACAATTGAACTGATTTACTAAATGAAAGTTGTATGGTACGATCGATCGATTGTGTAAACGAATAATTTGTCTTTCTACATGTTTTTTGACATATCGGCCTTGATTTCGACGACGGTATAAAATAAATCCTTCGTCACCCACTATGGTGCTATCTCAAACTTGCATTGGGTAATTTTTCAAACATCTACCGTCTTTCATGTATAGACATTTAGGATTATCCAAACCACATAGGCCATGCATCATGTGTTTAGCAACCAACCAACCGTAGCATATAATTGCGGTTGCCTATCCGAATTAGGAATCTCAACACATACTACACGATCTACGAGGTCACAATCATTGACCTTATCTTTCAACCAAAAAAGAATGTTTGCATGAGGAAGACCATGCTTTTGAAATTCAATAATGTAACAAAAAGCAATAGTTTCTCCCAAGACATTCTTCTTGATAATCTCATCCATCATAGCTTTCAACTTGAGCTCAAAAATACGTACAACAACATCCGGACAATCATGGGGACTTTGACTTTGGAGTAATCTTCCTACCCTATGTAATACATTTGACTCAGGTCACTTTTGAAGCAAATATTGGACAAATGATTTTAAAGTCACTCCAGTATTTGCTTTAAAAGTCGGTGACCACCCACATCGTTCATCTGGAAACAATAAATGATAAGATAAAGCATCATAAGCTGGATGGGTTTCTTTAATCCATAATAAATTTCCACCACGTCGATGAAGAATGATATCTCTACCGAAATCTAAATGTTGTTCATCAAGAACAACAGCAGCAACTTTTAGAACTATAGGTCGATTGTATCGACGGTGATGTTTACCAGAGGGAACCTCACCAGAGATACGAAGTTCCATATTGTGTCCTTTTAATAGAACATCATACGAAGATTTAAAACCTTGAATCAAAGCATTTATGGATCTTAAAAATTCTTGAATGATATTCACGGTTTCGCAATGAAGATCATCAAAAATCTCCATGCAACGATTTATTTGCAAACTATCATCCAAAAAATAAATTTGTGCAAATTTTGCATGTTCTTGAGATTTAGGTTCTAAACTTCCAATATGATGACATAATTCTCCATTTACATGAAAAATATATATGCCTTTTCCTTCAACTTGGTTAGATTGAAATTTTACTACGTATACTTATAAATGCAAAAGCTTGATTATACTTTCGAATGGATTTAAGGAACTCACGAGAATTAGGTGTCATGCCCATAAAAAGTTCATTGAGTATTGGATGGACAATTGGGTGACTAACGTATTCATTGGCAATTTTACCATTATAACAACAAATGGTAGATTTTTCTTTTCTAAAACGAAATGCTAAACACTGTGGGCATTGGATGCACATAGATCCAACATCCTGAACATTGACATTTACGAAATCATCAATTGTAGTCAAAACAAGAGCCATGGTTTAAAACAGATGGCAAATTCTAATTCTAAGCATAATGTAAGATAACAATTACCTATTGTAAATTCTAAACTGAAAAAAAAGTTTGAAAATTTAAAAAGATGATAAGGTTTGTAAAGATTTAAAAAAATACTATAAGTTGATGAATTTAATAATCAATCTTAAAGAAAAACACACCAATCAAATATGTAGTATTTTTTAAATGAATCAATAAGTTCAAATTAATTTACAAAAAAAGCCTTGCCATACCTGAATATATGCACCCAATAAGAGGAGAATGCCTAGCCTAAACCTTGTGCAGGTTTTAGGAAGGTGGAATCACCCTTCTCTTTTTACTTTCCACTACAAAGCTTTTAAAACAGAGGGTTACAATTCCTTTTAATTAATTCTCGTGAATACAAAAGGTTAGACCACAAAATACGTGATGGACAAGAAAAAAAAGCACCCTGTAGGTCAATCTGCAACAATTCAACTATGCTTTGTGGAGAACTGGAGATCATTATTTTCCACAAACATAGGCTCAACAATATAAAAAAATCTTGTTGATGATCAATCCAACTTCATTCTCAACAAAAACGTTTAAAATTCAAAAGCGCCTATCACAAAACACACCAAGCCCCCTCCAAACAACACTAGAGTAGAAATACTTGGACATGCAAACGAAAAATGCCCGTTTACACTACACAAGTCACAAGAGGATTAAAATTTTTACCTAAATAATTTATTGCAAGATAATGCTTCAATGCTCTAATGCTCCAATCTCCTAATAAATCTCTACAAAAAATATCAACCATCATCTATCAATCAACCATTGATCTTTGTATCGTAAAAAAAATTTGGACAATAAACTTAGATTATAATAAAAAAAACTTAAATTGCTTAAATTAGGTCTAATTAGGTCAAATTTGCCCACACTCTTTTAATCTAACAAAAATATTTTGAAAATAATTTAGATCTAATTGCAAAAATAAGATCAAATTAGATTACATTATTTCAAATTTTTTAATGGCTTAAAGTAAGTTAAATTATTTCTTATCAATTTGATCAAATTAAATTACATTAGGTCAAGTTAAAACAAATTAGAACAAATTAGGTCAAATTTCTATGATGAGGTCTAATTAGACTACATTATTTGAACCAAATTAGGTTGAATTAAACAAAATTATTTCAAACTAGGTCAAATTAGACTAAAATAGATCAAATTAGGTCAAATTAGGTCAATTATATCAAATTAAGCAAAACTACTTCAAATTTGAATCAAATTAGGTCAAAGTAAGCAAAATCGTTTTGAATTTGAATCAAATTAGGTCAAGTTATTGAAATTAGTTCAAGTTTGAAAAAATTAATCATCAAAAAATACTCAAGATATTCAAATTAGACTCTATTTAGGTCAAACTATGAAAATTACGTCAAATGTTTACAATTTGACTCAAATTGATGAAATTGCTCATTGTAGGGCCAAAAAAGAGCACTACACATAATACTTCTTTAATATCACTATGTCAATCCTCTATAATATCACATGTCAAGATTGAGCTCCATTGAAATTTTGTAATATCATTCAGTTAGAAAATGTGATATTACAGAGGTTCTCTCAAATTTCTTCATTTGAACTTGAAATTGTTTAAAGTTTGATCTCTAAATAGATCAAACTAATAGATCAAGACTCAAATTACTTCCAAATTGTTGAAATGAAGTTCAAACAAAACTTAATGTTGAATCAACAATTCATTCTTGAAGCCAAATTTCAACAAAACAATTGTAAACAAAGTTGTGTACCTCAAAGACATTTTTGAATTCATTCCATTACTTGCACACCACCTCCACTTGATAAAGTTCTTGCCTCACAAACAATGGTGACCAAAACTTTGCAAAAGAGTTGACAAACTTTGATAATATATGCAATTTGCAAAAATATGCTTCAATGTATCAAATTTTTCAAGTCAAGTAATCAAGTAATAGCATCACAAGAACATTCAAAGCTCAAATTCGTAAACATTCAAAGCTCACATTCATAAACATTCACAAAATTGTACAAATGTGTGAAATTTGGAAGCAAAAGAAGTGTTTTGAATCACACCTCTTTAATATCACCATGTCGCCTTCTATAATATCACCAACGGCTAACCTATTTTGGTAATATCATCCAGTGTTAAAATGTGATATTATAGAACAATTTGTGATTTTAGTAGTATGATTGTTGATTTGAAATGTTAGTTGGTGGAACTCGTAAAAAGACCCTTAATTATCAAAATGTTTTTTTTTTTTTTCAACTTGGAGAAAATTTCTAAAAGTTGAAAGTAGGCCTTGGCCATTTAAGGGTTAGGCAGCCATTACCTTATAATCTACCCAAGCCTCAATTTGATTACTTAGGAGACCGTCATAGTACATGTTAAATAGTTTGAATGTAAGACAATTATACTCCGAAGAATGATAGTATGGCAAGTGAGTAGATTGTTCTAAAATGTCATTTAAAAAAGGGTCAAATTATAGAGATCTAAGTGAGGCCTCACTAGTATGCATTCAAAATAATTTTAAGTTTTAATCTTAATTTTTTCATACCCCTCCCCCCCCCTTATTTTTCCCATCTTATAATTTTGAGAAACCATTTTAATTGACAATCAATATAGGACAATTCATCCCATATTCCGTATCCCGTATTCTGTATATATATTTAGTATACATATTCAATATCCGTATTTAATATTATATATATATAATATTATACATATTTAGTATATGTATTTAGTACTATACATATTCAATATACATATTCAGTATCTGTACTTTGTATCCGTCACTAGAAGAAACCCGTGTTTTTCTGGATGCCGGGTTTCAGCATTTGGATGCTCAGTCTGACATCCAACTTGACGTCCAAAAAATCTCGTCAGGTTGGGTGTGCCCTTAATACGCCATGTCTAGGCAAAAAAACTTGATTTTTCACTTGGACATCAAAAATGACATTGGTCAACGGGGGTTCAGGAGTTTGACATGTGGCTGCTACCTAAGCGCGGGAAAGTCAGCGTAGGACTTTTTTCATCCATTTTCCGTCAATGACGTGTAATCTGATGTGTCATGCCATGTGGCAACTCAAAAATTGGCTAACGTGGCAATATTTTGTAGCAACCTCATTGGTCATTTAAGAAATGCAAGGATGTTCCCAAAGACATCAATGTAGACGTGCTAACGCCTACATTGATGTTTTATTGGACGTCCTCTGTCTATGCGTTTTGTGTCACCTTTTGTTGTGGATGTTTTCTTATGACATCACAATGTTTGGTGTGATGTTTGTATGAAGCATTACGATATGATGATGTTTTTCACATCACAACGTTTGGTGTGGTGTCACAAAAGTGTAACTACATGATGATATTTTTCACAACGTCACAACGTTTGGTGTGGTATT
The DNA here is from genome assembly GCA_006891605.1 of Pleurozium schreberi. Lineage (NCBI taxonomy): Eukaryota > Viridiplantae > Streptophyta > Bryopsida > Hypnales > Hylocomiaceae > Pleurozium > Pleurozium schreberi. Next base: position 15,925 of record VACF01002680.1, on the reverse strand, counting down.
ATAAAAGTGTAACTACATGTCAGACGCATATACAATTTTGAATATAACATGTTATATATACAATATATTATACACCATATACAAAACAAAATAGGAAGTGTACCATATACAGTACATTGTACAAAATGCACCATGCACAATATACCATAAAATACACCATGCAAAATACACCATACAATTGATACAAAATACACCATACAAAATACGCCATACAAAATACACCATACAAAATATACCATATAAAATACACTATGTATAATGCACCATGTTTGGCTTTGAAAGCCACTTACCTTTGAGTATGCGGAGAGGAAAAGATGAGTCCTTTATACAAGTTGGAAGGTAGGAGGTGAGACAAACCGTGTGGGACATGTAAAACGCAGTAATTATGCTTCACACAGAATTTCAGACCTCATTTAAGCATAGTAGATTAACTTTTTTCAAAAAAATTACAACTAAGAAAAGTTGGTAAATAGATCTAAGTTTCATCTCCAAAAATCCGTTTGAGATTTCAAGCCTTGAATCAAAAGTTATGGACAAATTTCAGAGAGTGATTGGAGTGAACAATTTTTTTGACGTTTTCTTTGAAATTATTTGACATCCTTTCAAAACTTAATCCGTCCTTGTTATGTATGTCATACATGAAAATGGATTCTAAAGTAAATGAATGAATTCAAGTGAATTAAATGAAAATTGAATTATTTATTTCTATTGTCTCTAGAAAGTAACATTGAAGTTGCACGGCAATGTTGTAGAAACATGCCTTTTTTTTGTTATACTATCATAAAAAATGTCTCAACAGACATGTTGATGTTGTTCACGACATTCATACAGAGACATATGTATTAATTAAATTATGTAGAACATGATTATAATCTATATCTTTTAAATCAAGGTGTAAAATTGTTCCTTAGTTGTTAAGCACTATTATGCAAGAAGTACTTCTCTTATTCCTAACTAATGCACTAGTTCTTGTTTTTATGAAAATTTCAACAATAGTTGTTTGATACATCTTGGACAAAAAAGAACACTTGAATATTATTAAAAAAACTTGAATATTTCAAAGACTATATGAGGATGAAATTAGAGAGTTTAGCAACATAACTACTACAAAAGTAGTTTTCAAATACCATGAACCATTTACTAGTACACCTTGTTGGATATTTATTTTAATGTGGGCTAGAGATTAGGGAGGCGGATAAGTATGACTTCATGTATAATATAATCATGGAAACATGTTTAGACCTTTGCATCATAGTCAAATTTCTTTTTGCCAATATTATGGCAAAGTAGAGCTCATCTTCATTCCATGTGGTACATAGTCCGATGAATTTTGAACAAAGATACTTCATTCTCTTGAGATCTGTAGATCATATATGAATCTTTTTAAATGACATAATGATTCTGGTATTCTTTCAGACGTGAACGCGTCTAAATGGACGCATTGTGAAAAACATTTTCAGCCTTTATAGACTTTAAGATGAACATAAAAATTCTCTTGTCCTATAAGAGATTTGTTTTTGTGTGGAGGATTGGTCATGAAATTGAAAGAAGTAGAAGTCATTCAAATTTTTTTCATGTGTAGCCGCACTTGCCTTCATCTTCATTCCAATTTCTTTTGATGTGTAAGAGATTCCAAAAATTAGAAGTCTTTACAATTTTTTTTTTCATTCTATGCCCATTTCCACTTAAATTCATGCTCTTTCCATTTTGATTTTGCTTGAAGTACATTTAAAGAACTAAAAGCCAGTCTTTATTCTTTTTCATGTTTATTCTTAAGTGAGCTTATCCTAGCTTTGTTTCATTTATTTTTCTTTGGAGTTTGAAGTAAGTAGAAGCCAATTCTTATATTCATTCATGTTCATTCCCTTTTGAGTTCATCCTCTTCCCAAGTTTTTTAGGCTTATACAAGTGTTAAAGAAGTATAAGGCTTTACATTAGGCCTGAGGCCGGATGGAAGGCTGGCCGGATGGATTTGCCACCAATCCGGCCCTAGTTTTCCCATCCGAACCCAATTAGTGTAAAGTCCTTAAGTCGGATTCTAGGGCCCAATTTCCAATTCATGTGCTCTTGGATGTTCTCAATGCCCAATTAAAAAAAATTAAAATCATCCATGTTTATGTTTTTCTTGAATTCCTTTTTCTAATAAAAAATCAAATAAAAATTTATTTATTTTTTCATTTTTTCATTTTCTTTCCTATTTATTTTATTTCAAAAATTAATAATCTTTTTTTTTGATAAATTATTATTATTATCTTTCTTCCTATTTTTTGTATTTAAAAAATAGAAAAGTAAATTACTTTATTATTTGGAGGAATTTTTCCTAGTCTTTTCTAAATTTTATACATAGTGTTTTTTTTTTTTTTTTTCAAAACCATATTTAAATGAAAGTAGACTTCATACTTCATACTTTCATCATCTAAATGTACCCTAGAAGAAACATACGTGTTTCTCTGGATGTTGGGTTTTAGCATTGAGATGCTGAGTTTGATGTCCTATTACGTCCAAAAAATTCCCAAAAATGAAGTTGAGGACACTTGACATATCTGTAGACGTCTAATGGATGCACTGCGTTGTCCATGTTAGTGTTTCCTATGAGGAATTTGTACTTTCTGACATCCATTTGGTAACAGAAATGGTGATTATGGACGCTAACCGGGAGTTGTTGACGCCATGTGTGTGGAGAACGTTATCCATGGGCAAGAATTTTTTGGCATGTTTGTATAGAATGCTTCAGGTGCGCTCAATAAATGAACACATGGTTCATAGGAAAACTACATTTCATTACATCTCTTTGTACCCAGAAAAGAATAATGTTATGGCAATTTTCAACGTACATTTTGTGCACAATTGTGTTTCATGTTCTATAGCACATTTCCATCCACTAAACAATCATCGGCTTGTACGTTTTTTGGGAGAGGGAGGGGGGCAACTAATAGAAACAAGAGTGTACCTCTCTTTTGGAAGGATAAGAATAGTGTACGATGAAGCCAAGCTCGTTGGAACTTACTCTAAGGTAGTCTGCTCTTGAAGCAACCTTTCAAGAGAGGATTTCCTTTTTGAGGAAGCTACACTCTTTGAGACAAATTTTAGATATATTTCCATACCAAGAAAAATGGAATTGGTACCGAGTCTTTCCATAGATTTTTTGGGATTAGTTACACATTTTTGGAGTTGAAACATAGTGGTCACTAAAAAGCAACCACCTCCAAAAAGGTACACTACTAATACATTGAAGAAAGCCAAATTTATCTCTTTGTTAATGGTCAATCTTAGAGGGCCAGGGTGAATTGACCCCTCGCTCAGCCACTTGATAAAATCCTGAATTTTTTTGTTTTCCACGCATGATAGAATTGCAAGTTTTGAATTCATATTTACAATCAGAGGCCCCAAATTAATCGGGAGGGATGTACAAGGTAAATTTATTGGGCCCAAAATAGGGGGCTTTTTATTTTACTTGCACCCCTGTAATTATTTGGAGTGGCCGGGCAAGGGGGCCAGTCCACCCCGAGCCGGGTTGCTTTTAGAGCACCCTCCTGGAGGTGCTCTCCATCCGGGCTGCCTCTTCTCAATCTGCTTCAACTGTAGCAAGCACTCCAACCATTTCCGTTCATGTTCTTCACTAGGCCCATGCACATGAGCCTTACGGAGGCCGTGCGACGTCGTATGTTAGGGCCGTAAAGCGCGGGTTTGCTCAGAGCAGCCCTCACGGTGCAGCCCTCATGGATTTCTTACAATGTTTTTTACCCGCAAAGATAAGAACCTCTCGTATGGAAGCTAGGCTCTTCGTCTCTCTTGCGCAACAGACACTAAGGTAGAGAGCTTGTTTCGGAGAAGGTCCAAATTTCTACTGCGGCTCGCTCTCACAGGACCGAAGAAACTACTTGCGGCAATTTCTATGAACTGTCTACCTTGGCAAGGGTGGGGGCCCGCCTGATTGCGTACGACGTCTGATCCAGCCCTCACCGATCTTCATGTGCGCCGCTCGTCTGACCCAAACCTACAACCAGCTTCATCTGGACCCATGAATGATTGACATAGTGATAAACAACACAATAAGCATTGTGTGTGATTATAGCAAGATAATTTGATTAGCAAGGTAACAATGTTTTATACACTCAAACTACAAAGCTATAGCTAAGGTACGTGCTAACTCCGCCATATCATTGGTCAATGATATTTTAACTTATCTAATGAATGTTACTGTTCATCTGAACAGTGTATTGTTTAACACATGAAAGCCAACACTTCTACGAAGAATCTAAAGCATGCCACAACTGCCGCTTCCGGCGACGCCTTAGAGCAGTAGAAGGCAATGAAGATTTTCTACCTTGTAGGAAGATAGAAATCATGGGGATTGCAAATTTTTTGGTAATTTTCCACCTTGAATTGAAATTACTGTGAGTTATGGAAGTCCAAAGTTGATCTGGACCAGTCCCAACACATAGAGTCTTTCATAATTGCTCATTCAAAGACAACTTCTGCTCACAAAACCAAACATATGTGTCATGACACTGATGGTTAGAAGATGGTCGGAAACCAAAACTTGATGGTTAGAAATTAGTCATAAGGTAGAACCACCTATAACTAACCAAATAAGGAATTTGGACAAATCTAAAGCAATGAGGATTGCAAAAACTTTGGAAATTTTTTCGCATGAATTGAATTTAGTATGAATTTTGAAAGACAAAAAGTACTCTGGATCCATAGCCGATCACTAGATTTTCCAATTCCAATCATTCAAAAAACTACTTTTCCACTCACTGCTTCCTACTTTTTTTTGCACTACTTTGGAACATGTATCATGAACTTTTAGTCCCAACTTTGAAAAGATGAAAAAAACTCATTCTAGCCTTGGTTGGAAATACGTCAATCTATGGTTGGTAATGGGGCACTGGTTGGTAATGGGTGGTTCTACCTTAGTCTCTATTCAATTTTCTAGGGCCTGGTTAGTAATGGGTGCTTCTACCATATATATAACTTACCCCTCAGTCTCCGCCACCACAATCTCAGTCGTCGCAGTCTGATCCCCCATCCCTCAACACGGACGGACTGACTGACGGTCAGAGCGACTCAGTGCCGGGAGCTCAGAGCATTTCATCCGCCAGGGAGGCTGACTGGCTGAGCTTCGTCGCTTGTACTGTAGTATGCTTAGCTCACGAATATCTCTTTCTCTGGCGACGGCGAGACAGAGCGCTTCGGTCATGGCAGCAGCTTTGGTGGCCATGCTAGTGCTCGCCGGCTGCGCTTTGGTGACAGTGAGCTCTGTCAATTACCTCGGCACAGACTGGATAAGCGGCAAAGCGCACGCGACGTACTATGGCGGTGTCGATCGATGCCTCGGGCACACAAGGTCGGGATAGATACATATGTACCATGGTAACAACTTTCTAAGCCATTCCATTTTGCAAAGCATTAGTTATTTTCATATGCTTACATGCTTTGAAGAGGGATGACCAGTGTGCAATCATGCCTTAATGTCATTCCCCCCAAAAGTAAGTTGAATAGAAAATCCAATCCAATCTAGAATTAAAAGCAAACTAAGTACCCAAGAGAGGATGACTTTCAAGACTTCTGGGATTAGACAATCGTTGACAGTCGTGTGTAGCAATGCGAAGCCCTAGCGKGTAGTTACCTAAGCATGGTCAGGTCATAATAAGCACCAGCATAGTCATTGCAGTAGTAGAGATTAGCAAACATTCACATTGCAACATATGACGGGCACACAATTCAACTGAATATGAAAAATTCAAGGAAGGTATTTCCATACGCTTTCAYATTTCTAGTTGCCCGAGCTCTCTACTCTGGCATYTCACTCCTACATCCTGCAACCACTGGCAGGTATTGAATTGATTCATCAAGAACAAAATCATGTTGAGGTCCTGCATGGGAAGAAGAAAGACCAGGTTTCGACACAGCGGGTTGTCACAGCTCTCTCAAATTCAAGGAAATCCAGAAAGGCCAATTGGGCGTGRAGTACTGGCGCTATTGACGGCTACACACATGTAATCAAACTGTTTAAATTCAAGAGAAAAGTACAGGATCTTTGGAAATTGACTCTGCAATATTGATTGGCCAGTAGCTTGTTCTAAAGAAAATTTGTGGGAGACAGAAGATGAGAAGCATGTGTGCTATCGTGTACCATGGTTAGCATTATACAATTAAAACTCAAGGTCTTCTGACAATACATTAAGAAACAGAAGACTCGATCTCAGAAAAAACAAAAAGAAACTTCAGATAGCGTCCTCTTCAGCCAAGGCAACTTCTTCATCAACAGTCTCGTCTGAGTCAGGCTCGTCCTCTTGCGGTTCGTCTTCTTCCTCATCYTCTTCTTCATCTTCTGGATACATCTGAGATGCAACTTCACGCCCTTGCAAGTCTTTATGTTTAAGGTTGCCTGAATTGGAGGCACACAAAGTATGTAAGAATATTGAGAAATGGGATGGACACAAGCAACTATCATCTAGTAGATAAAGCAGATGTCCACTCGAGACGCCCTTGCCTATAACAGTTGGGGCATGGAGTCAACGTACTCTCAGAAATTAGACTACAAGCGATAAGGCAATGACTGTTACCCATCCAAAACGCGCTGCCATTGGATGCACCGTGCAGAAGAGCCTTCACACAGAATATAAATTTCTCCATGGATCGTTTAACAGCTGGCACTTTGGTTGCAACAGGCATCCTTTTTTGACCCTGATAGCAAGATATTAAGACGCATTAAAACCGAACTAAAAGATGGTCACAAATTAAGAAAGCAGAATCTAACGCTATTGATAGCAGTAAGCAGTCGATAAGCTGGCAGAAGRCACTTACCTTGGCATCAGCACARATGGTTTGAACCGTCCGAGTAGCTTTCTGCAACTCTTTGATCTAAAAATGTATCCGATGGAAGCCTCATCAGTGGCATAGCWTGTGAACAGGAGGCACACTGTGACTATGTAGAAGAATTGACAATTAACACTATTGAGGCAAAAGCATCTGCACTTAGTATGGGAGAAAGAATATGCGGCGTTTTTTAGTATTTAAGAGGTTTCCAGGCATTCAATAGCTAAATTAAAGAGAGAACTTAAGAAAGGAAGTAGAAACGGCAATTTACCAACGTAATAATGATATCCTTATGAGCTTCGAATTTTGCCTCAAAGAAATCCATGCCTGCAATCAATACAATCCAATGATGTTTACGTTACTAAGTATAACCTCAGGATATCTTGCTATCAGGGTCAAAAAAAGATGCCGAGGTAAATTACCTTTCAAGAAARCGTCTACAAATTTTCCACCGCACTTTACAGCAGTTGCATGTACGGCRCTCTGAGAAAACACGATCAAATTGTAACCATTCGTTAGATTGTTAATCACTTCAACCAAAATTATGCTAGAACAAAAGAAATCTTCTCAGTACATTCGGAGAAAGAATACTAAAAACAAATTACATTACCTTCTCGTGAGTCTTTGTTAAGTGCACTAGTGCCACATGCACTTTGACACAGTGGTGAGCATTTGTCAGCATAATAACCACAGCATCTTTAGSAAGGGGTGTTTTCGATTTGATTTGTGACAAAACCTCTCTCATCTGCACCCAAGATTAAAACGTCAAGAACGGGATCAACGGGACTAAAACTCCAGTTTTATTCTGTAATGGATAAGTGACATTGCAACCAGATAATTATGATTAAAGTCTGTATGAAACATATAATTAAATCATGCTCTGCCAAGGTTAAATCGATCTAGTTTGTCTACTTGGAGTACCATTCAAAATTCTCGAGGTATGCTAAGTTSATTCATTTCTACAGATAAGATGCTTGAATGGAATAGGATCGGCAAGGTCGTTACCACTYCTTCAAATAGACTGAGAACCTCCTCATGCTGAATTCTCACCAAAAATCCACAAGAAAGAAGCCTCAGAACATGGATGAATAAGACATTGCAAACACATTTGGAAAGAATATGGAAGCGATGAAAGGATGGAAGTTCTACGGGAAATTTCCTCTCCTCAACGCACTAAAATGCCTATTAAACTTTCATGATACATGCTCTTCAAATAGTCTGATCAACTCACCAGCACACGGTACCATATCAAAAATGTACTGTGGGACAGAGAAGGATAGCCCTCAACTCCCAGATTTATTTTRCTTCCTTTTGTAGGCACCTGACACAACAGCAGGCCCAAAGTGCTCCAGTATTGTTAACCACTCAATTAGACGAATATGACYTCTTGGCTCGCTCTTCTGAAGGCGACGTTAGATGCTTAGATTCAAGAATTGGCACCCCGTCCTGAAATAGTGCGAGAAATAACTGACACTAAAGCTCACTAAGACTCGGGATCAGATGGTACCTGTGGTAAGATATTGCAAGCCATATCCTCCAACAGATCAAGAGGCGATGAATTGCACCTGATGTGCATGCGGAGTAACTGCTGTAACATATCACCCTGAAAGCCAACTACCTCAGTGAATATCTGCTCTCATCATCAAATCAGCATGCTGAAAACAATTCTGAAGAGGCATTCAGGTTAAAAGCACGCACTTTGCTTTTCCAGGGTTCAAACGCATCCCAATCATGAGTCAACACCCGGCCAGCTGAKACACTCAAATGTGCTTCCAGAAGAGGAAGAAACCCTGCTACCCGAACAAAGCTGGCACGCCTTCTTCTTTCATCTGCAGGTTGGTTGTCACATGCCTTCGCGCAGTCTACGAGTGCTTTAAGAACCATCACTAATTGTGTTGCAACAGGAAGGGATGAACCAGCAGCTGGAGAGAAACGAAGGAACTCAGCTCTAATATGCAATGGAACAAAGAGAGAAACAGAATAAAGCCGACGCGAACAGTCGCTGCAAATACTGCTCAGAAGCAGATATATGTTTCCAATATGAGAAGCTCAACCCTGGTAATCGTTCATGATAAGTATTTGAGAGCACAGGAAGAATCTAGTGCATAGAATTTCAGGCAATTGTTAATGAAATGTTCATTTGCAATACCTGCATCATGTAAGCTGTCCAGGTACGAGTAGGCGCCACAAAAWATATGCTCAAGGCTACCTGTTGCAGGACGGGGTAATAGATCTGCAGCTAGTTCATTTGCGCCTTCAGCTGAGCTGAATGCTGACAGGAGCTCTTTGAAAACAAGGAAATGCGTCGGCAAAGTAAGATCTGGATAAGCAAAAACCTGGGGATACACATAAAAATTAACAAATTAACTGTTAAGGTATACGCATCACCAGATACTTCTACACAAAATTTACTGAAATAAAAGGCAGAATCCTGTAGATATTGCCGGCACAAACTGCTCAAAGACCAACCGGCTAATAATATGGTACGTCACACAGGAGAATAAACAGTACCTTGCCTAGGCATCGAAGTGTACACATTAGAAAAGATTGAGCGGTTTCTTTGGGGGAGCCATCCGGAATCAGTCCTGCCGGGTTGCCTGCGGCAGTAGACTGTGCCTTCCAATGCTCTTCACAAACTGCAAGCTCTTCATCCGTTCTCTCGGAGAAATGACCTCCTGGCATTAAAGTAAGATTCCAAGATCATTTCAAATCAAGAGATTTTCCAAACCGAGTCTTACGGGAGTACATGAAAGGATATTTCAGACCACGAAAGTTGAACAGACGACTAATCTACGTTGATACTACAATTACCTGGACGAAGTTGGGAAACGGCAGAATTCAGGTGCCGCCTCAGACTTGGGAAGACAGTTTGCAATCTCTTCAAAACATCAGCAGCACTCAGGGATCCCAAACCAGAGGGTAACTTTGGAATGGGAGCAGCAACTACCCAAGGAGCCAATTTTCGAGTCGGTTGCTCTAATGAAATATCCAGCTTATTGTATAGATCTTGTAATATGTAGAGATAGAGGGGAAGCTGGCATACACAAACAACAACGTCAATTGGCTACTTCATSACCTCAAACCTACTTACCCAGCTGAAGTGGGTAAAATCAKTGACCACAGAAAGATGGCGTGTGTGGCAAACGATCAGACGTCACGGTCTGACCTGTAACTAGGTTTTAGGGTGCGAAAAGRCAGTTCATGAAGTTACCTGACAAGACGAATCAGTACAGCATGCGGCATTTGTGCCCTGAAACGAAAAATCACGTTAAAGTAAATATGTACCCTTGACTAGCAGGGTCAACATCTACAAAAACTGAATCATGCTGCCCGATAGGTGATCTAAAGGGATCATCAAAAGGATTAAATTAAGCAACCAACTTATTTTTGTGGACAGATACAGATTAGGTGTCCGAAATAGAGGACTTCAACTGTGCAAAAATTCCAAGACATACCTCAGGTATTGACAAGATAGCTGTACATGTGAGAGTGAGAGCTCGAAATTTCCACCTTTGCGCTTCGAGCACTGTACAAGTCCCTTGCCCGTTTTCATTTGGCACATCGGTGGTTTTGTCAGCAACCGGAACACCCTCTGTGACATTTGTAGGAGCTCCAAGTGGCTGCCCTTGCCGTGATCGTTGAGAGTCCTGAGTGTGGTCATCTCCAGCGTTTGAGGCTTTATCTCCATTGACGCCCGCTTTCTCTTTCTTCGATACCTTGGTCTTCCTTTTCTGACCCGCTTTTTGAGGRTCCTTGGATGCGATGTTCTGCTTTTTCTCTATTTTTTCACCAACAGATTCATCAGCGAGAAAGTGAAGCTGGGGGAAGGACAGATGAGGCACTGCTTTCAGGCACTCATTCAATCGCTGCTCCAAGCACCTGCAGAGACAAGACCAAATGMGCAGAAAACGTYCATCAAGAGCATAAAGTAGTACAATACACATTCAATTCAAATATCCATTCACATACTTCACAAGGAAATCAGAACTGGATTAGGAATAAAAGAACAAACATCAAACGGCGCTCAAACAGATGTGCATCATGTGAGACTGCTCAATTGCAGAGTTGTTGCTGAAAGTAGAGGATATTGAGATTTAATTCGTACAACAAATTTCGGAGCCGATTGAATAGCTTTGTAGTCGTCTCCTCTAGTGTCAGTTGTGAGCCGCTGTCATCTAGTCGCGTTTGAATCTGGGTAGAGAACGCATTTATCTGCAGAAATCATAGGCATCAGACCTGGAGAGCTACTCTTAAGCAGAATGGATCCTGGTGGAAGTGATAGAACATGAAAACAAGAAAAATTACCAGTTCTCTTATCCAGTTGACAGCGTAGAATAATGAAAAGCAGCAAGTCTCCTTGACTTTTCTTGACAGGTCGTTCCACTGTTCGTCAAGGAGCAGCTGCACGAGATATGGCTACTGGTCATTTTCATGAATTTTGAATGGACATGCATTTTACTACGCTGGATGATCCAGGTGAACGGAAGATGATTGAAATTGTGCTGTAGTAGATGTTCATTTGATAGAAATGAACTCGTACCCAGATACGATGATTACAATTAGCACAATGAGGTGCATCATACTAGAAAAGCAATCCAGGATCTCCCAATGTAGACTCCAGTTGCAGATAAAAGCTAACACTTCACCTCATGCTTTGGAAGATACAGTGGGCATCCTAGAAGTGCATCAATGCCGCCCAACGAGCCTTGATTTGCCTCACGCTCCACCTGTGGGAAGCAGTGTGAAAAATGAACAGTAGAGTTACACCTTGCGTGACGACACAACAAGGTATCTAATTCATTGGTATTCCACCTGTTTAGACCGACTGTGACAACACTTCAGACGTAAGCACAGTTAGCTCTCTCATTCTGGTAATTTTAGCTATATGGAAAGAGTGTCCCGACTGCCCCCGGAATTGTCCCCAGTATCAAACACATATCTAAATCAGAGAATGCATCAAGAATGAATCGATGGGGAATGTACCTCTCGTCTGTAAAAATCACCAACAAATTCTTCAAAGAGAAGCATGTACACTTGAGTACCAAATTCGTGTGTGGCCAATTCGGTGCTCCTCAAGAAACTTTCACCAACTGATAGCAAAGTTTTGAAATAATCCTACACATCCAATAGCATTCTCAGACAGAAGCTGAAGGCAAAAATGTAAAGCAGCACAAAAATCCACAACCTGTTTGTGACTCCGCAAGCATTTAATTAAACACAAAGAGTATTTGCCAAAGACTAAACCTGAAGAGAATCTCCACGCCCATGCACACACAGCCTAATCAAAGATGGTGTGATTTCACCCTGGATTACTTTCCGCTTCAACAAGGACTCGGCCGCCTTGCGGTGTGGGGCTCCATTACCATGAATGATCAACAAAAACCAAATGTCTACCACTTTATGTTTTTGAACACCTTCAAGACTTCGAATCTCCTTTAGAATAGCTTCACACGCGATCTGTATTCAGTCGCAGTGGTAAAAGGAGTTTAGACCTACAACAAGGCCTAAGGAAAACTTTAGAACACACAAAGTTAATCTAYATCCCGTGTAACCCCAGATGACCATGAGATGGTCCCGCTAAAAACTCGAGAAGCCTATCAAACAATTCAAATAGACARCTATTGAGTACTCGTTYCAAAGTCACATACCAAAGCCGCAACTAGACCGTCTTAAGAAAGTTTCTAAGGCAAGTATCTTACATTCTGCATACGAAGTCCTGAMCGAATGGCCTCAAGGATCAGTGCTTCGCAATTTGGAGCACTCACTAACCCTTTCTGTTTCCGATCAGGCCTAGATGAACGTACATCAGAGATAGTAACAAACTGAAGATGTTCACGCAATTGCTGAATAATCAGCTTGATATTTGTGCTTGATGCAGATTGAAGCAAAAACTTAATGACAAGCGGTAAGTCTTCAGCATCTGCCGTTCGTAAGCTGGACACGGCAACGCTGACAACCTGGATACAAAGCACTATCGATAAATTAAGAATATAAATAGTACGACATCCAACGAGCCCGCATCCAACACTAGATGTGAGCTAAGATAGTCGTCGTCAAACGTTTAAACATTTAACGAAGAGTTCAAACAGCTGCACRAGAAMAAGTGARCGCCAACAACACAATTTCAGCGGAAAAAACTTCATAAATGCATTTCCAAACGTTCACCTGGTCAAAAAGTTCAGGTTCAAGATTCATATTCGAAAAAGCATCCAACACCGGCACTACAAGCTCTTGATCTTCCTGCACGAAGAAGTTACAAGTTAAAAAACAAACGCTGAGAAGACAGTCGCTGCTTACCTCAACCAAAATATTCGACTGCTTACTCGACTGCAACAGGGCAAGACTAATTGGAAATTAGAAAGTCATGCTTACTGATATGCAGACGACCAGTTACGATGCACCTTTCGATTCTTAAAAGAACGACAGAAATCTGAGTTATTTGGATAGCAGACGAGGCAAGAAATCACATGCGAGGGCCAYAACAATTTATTTGATAGCGGAAGAAATTACCTGTAACATTTGCTCTAAGGCCTGCATGACCATCTCGTGGTCTGCATCCACGATAACTTCGGGAAGAAACGAGATAATCTCCTTCTTCAGTGCCAGTGGGCATATTGTCAACACCTCGAGGAGTTTCTCTGTTAGACTCTTACTATCAACAAGGAAATTGAGCCACCGAAATTGGCTCAAAATAAGTCTGCGTACAGGATCATGAATTTCAGAGAACATATACAGTGGATTGCTAAAACAAATCACTGTAAAACAATAACATGGACAGCTCGAGAGTTTCAATAATCTTACTAGGTCGAAGCTGCCAGTAATCCTGCAGCAAAGCAAAGCAGTACATAGAAACGATCCAGAGAAACAGAAAAAGCAAKGTTTGGATTGATGACTCTACCAAAGCACCAATACTTCCCAATACCAGTACATTAGAAAAACCGGAAATTTTGCCTCACTATATGCACCTGGTGCAGCAACTGCACTCAAAGAAACTTAGTACCTGACTCTCAAGAGCTCCAATGAAAAAATTCACACGATTCTGGAAAATGTACGAAAGGCCCAGTGAAATTAAGAAGGCAAGGAACATCACAACTTGCTAGCTAGGTATGGAGTTCTTGAGGTACCTCGGTATGCTGTCCATGAGCGCTGGGAGGGTAGAGCCAGTGTCATCTCCTATGTGCTCAGGAAGTTTCTCCAACAAGACATTAGCAACTGCTGTTTGTATAGGGGTAACAGTGAGCAAGATTCGTGCCAGACTAACACCAGCTCGAGCATCGGAGCTATTATTACTTTTTGCCATCGGCATTAACACCCTGCACCAATACGCACCAAGCAGGCACATCAATTTCATATAATGAGGTCCATGTAGTACACACTATAGTTTCAACAGGAAACAAAGACAGAAAGTTTAAACTCAGACTGATAAATCTAAGAATGATTGGAACTGGAACACAGCGAGTTCGAAAATTCGGTGCTCTAAATCATGACCTCCAAGAGCACGAATTCCGCAAATTACTCAACATTCTCTCGCTTCTGCAARTACACATTGAAACATTGCCAACCTGTGTAAATTCTCTCCATTATCTATATGCGACTGGAAGCCCGCCAGAAAAGGTCCAACAGCTGATGCATCTCTGGTCAACCGGATCTCCAGACGCTGCTGGAGATCACGAGATAATAAGACTGGCCCCTGAGGCGATAATCTGCAGCCAGAGTCCGATAGTAAGCTGACGAACACGTCGCCTTCTKGCTGCTGATTCGTGCGCCTGCGGAGCACAGACTGCGTCCCCTGCCGCTCATTRGCGTCTCCGTGACTTGGCGGCCGCTTCCTCGACGGCGACATTACAAAAAAAACAATCAATCCTCGAAATTCATGAACGTAGTAGCGTCCACTTCCAGATTCCTCTGATAATGTAGCAGAAAATCGGGTAGAAATCAAGAGTGGCGACAAAGAGCTTTCCGCCTTAGGTCTGGTAACGCAGMAATTGCCTCCAAATCATTCCCAGACAAAACCAGACGCACAAATCGGAATCTTCAAAGTCATCCCTGAAAACACTTTCCTGTCCAAGACAAAGCCATCCTCCAACTCGAAAATCACCAACTATTACAGCAGTCGCTTCCTCGAAGGCGACAATTCGGTCGACAGCAATCATCCTCGTAATTCCCAAACATACTGGCCTCCACTRCTGAAGATTACTTSGAACAGAACCACGAGCAAAACAAYTGGAGGTGAAAAAGAGTCGCTAAACAGAGCWTTATACAGTAACAGTAACAGCAGTTCTTGCCTCCAAATCACTGCCAGACAGAAACATTGCCAAAAATCAGAATCGTCTCCACCTTTCGAATATACTTCATAATCATCTGGCTAAGCTCATGCAGAAGAGTTCTTTTTCTTGTGCGAAACTACAGAAATCACTCACAGCAAACAGCGTGTTCGTTCGAAAATCCGACTGACTCACATTCCCTCCACTTACACAGCCCTGCATCCATACAGTAGCAGACAACAACACCAYGGGAATCAAATCCGGCACGGRACTCGAATTGAGRATTACTTCGCAGGTGTTTCAGAAACGAGAGAGCGTGCTGAGGAAGCCGGGGAATGCAGGCATTTGGTTTCCCGCCTCGGAGGCKAGTATTGATACCCTCACGASYCAGTTAGATCGGGTATCAATACAAYYATAGTTATYSATGACGGGCAAGCCGATAYACAGCTATAAATRCACGGGCATATCGCTGTTGAGAGGGTACCAGTATCAGGGTGCAGTGGTTAAAACGAGTCCGTCAGTTTCGGGGTCTAGGTATCGGAAAGCACTGCATCCATCGACTCTGAAACCGACCGTCACTCAAGGATGAAATCGAAGCAACAAAGCAAACCGTGCTGACGTAAGCCATGTTTCATTCTCACCCCGCCACGTCAGTCGTGGTCTCGAATTTCCAAAATGAATTTGAAACCTGACCGGCCATCAAAACCCATTCGCACTCCGTTCCCATTCCACCCTAACGGCCAGCCCCCCAAACCTACATGCCTTCAAGAATTCAAAAATTCCCTAACATTTCTCACTAAGATGATGAATGACATTCCAACAAAAGATATTTGCAA